>BQNB010038790.1:1149-44151 GCA_026074375.1 Tanacetum coccineum | reverse complement strand
GATATTCGCGTTATCAACAACGCTTAAATAAGTAAAATATTAAATAATTTTATTAAATAAATAGTGATAATTAAAAATAAATTTAATTATTTTTGTGTGTCGGTACCCGTTGTGTGCAGTTTTCAAAACTTGCGAGGTTGTTTTAGCCCTCTTCTACTTGTTTTCAAGTCTCGGGTAAAGCTAAAAAGTTGTCTGAAATATCGTTTTATATCAAATTGCTTTAGAGTCCGAGTTGTGAAAACATGATTTAGTGGTTCGTTTTTGATACGTCAATTATTAATTAATATATTTTTTTTCGTTTTCAAGCCAAATAAATTAAAAATACCATCCATTTGGGAAATATAATAATAAATATGATTTATTATTTGAAATATATTCCGAAAATTTTACCGGTCACGCGGTAATTGTTTTTTACGAGACAATAAAAGTCAAAAAGTCAAAAAGTCAAGTCAGACCCAAAAATTCAAAAGGTAAAATCGTCATTCGAAATTTGAAAATTCTCGGATGTTACATTAATTGCTTTATAAACCCACGAGGGGGATAACATGCTTGTTTTAAAAAATAGAACACAAGGGACTCGAATGTAGGCTAGTAGCCTTGATTATTATAAGTTAGCTTAACTCGCTAGATAAAAGACCCGCGAAAATCATGAATTGGTAACTACCGGGAAATGGTAGACGTTTATACATGAAATAGTACTATTTGGAGGTTGCCACCAATCCGTGACGACTGGCTATCGTCTCGTGTCGGGAAAATAACACTACGGATGCGTTGTATAGAGAGTAATATGCACTCATAGCGAGGGTGTATAGTGGCCATTTTTATTATATGGTAACGTTCAATGTCATGAGGCTTATAATAATCCCCCTAGAACTTTGTCTGATCCACATCGTTATGTCTTGACGATTTTGAGAAATGATACTTGTGTTCGGACTTTAATATATATATATATAAACTCTATGGATTCACTCAACATTATTGTTGACTTTTTAGCATGTTTTATCTCCGTTCCTTGAAGGTAATTCGGTGATGAAGATTTAGGAGAAGCTAATGAAATAAATATTTTGAAGGCCCATTTAAAGAAAATCATTCGAAGAAAATATTTGAAAATGATGTATTGATTCTGAAAATATTTGGGACCTATGTTGTGAAACTTTTATTTTGAATGGTTATATTTAAAAACGTCTCTTTTCAAGTCGTTTTCTATGCTTGAGTTATTGTATTAAGACGTAGCACCCCAAATGACCCTTCCGCTGAGATATATAAAAATGGGGGTGTTACATGGTCATAATTACTAGGGTATCCAATAATTTTGCTAACTATCTTATTATCATTTCTAGTTTTTACTTCTTCAATCCTAGGTTTATCAACTACCTCACCTTCCTTAATGGTGGGCATCAAATCATCAACTTGATCTCTCCTAAGTTCTAATGGCACATTGATAAGTGTAGAATACACATATCCGTTTAAACCTAAAACAACCCAATTAAACCCAAAACAGACCAAAAATGGCAAAAATATGCTTGTATTTGTGTTTTGTGTGTATAGGTGCGGATAAATCAAAAATCATAAGAAAACAGTCAAAAACAGGCAAGCACGGACACGAGAATCATAAGAGAACAAAAAGAAGCCAAAGAATCAAAGCCGAAGCCAGAAAATCAAAGACCGCAGTCAAATCCAGTCAACAACAGTAAACCACTACAAGATAAAACCTCACAATAATCCAATCCCAGTCCCTCAAGTTTTACAAAAGTCCAAAAATGTCTCCTCCTCCCTTATTGGGCCCAGGAAAGTTTAATGGGCCTTCAACTACCCTAAAATACCTTACCTGGATCTAGTAAACCCAAAAGCCCAATTCATAAGCCCATTACTAGCCCACTTCCCTTTTAAATAAACCACAAGGGCTAAACTTGCAATTTTCGAAAGTTATTTATAACTAGAAAAGGGAAAAGTAATGAGAGGGGCTTGTATTGTCATAAGGCCAAAGTTCAAACCGTTTTTACCCCGATTTAGTTATAAAAATAGGCGCGAAGACCATTTACTGTTCATCGTCTTCATTGATTTACCATGGATTAAAAATGAGAGGGCAAATGAGAATTAAAGGGTTAGAATGTCAATTCATGAGCTCGTTAACACTAAGGAGGGGTCATATCAGTCAAATCAAGGGTTACTTAAGCTCTCACTTAAGCTCTTGACACGTCAGCCATGGGGAAAGCACACATAGTGATGGATTTTTTGTGCTAATCTACTCAAAGAAGAAACACAAGTGTGCCTCACATGGATTGCCACATTGGCAATCCGTGTGAGGTCACTTAGTGATCCAATGGCCAAAAGCAAAGATAAAAAATGAAAGAAAGATCAAGGGTGGATAATTGATGAAGGCAAGGGGCTAGAAGGTTCTTTGTTCACCTATAAATAGCCCTCAACAGTTCACACACGGGATATACATCTTTTCACCTAGTTAGTTTTTAGCTTGTAGCTTTAGATTTAAGTTTTAGCTTAATTTCCTTTTTCCAGCTTAATTTACCTTTTAAACATTGTAACTTTCATTTCAAGTATTGTAACTAAGCTTTTTATTAATGATAATTCAGTTTTTAGATAATCTCTCATAATCTCTTTATTTTCATATCAATTGTTAAGCTAAAGCCATAAGCTACTCATAAGCTCTCATGAGTCTCTAAGCTCATGATTGAGCTTAATTAACCTTAATTTTACTTAAACTACTTTAAAATCAGCTTAAAAACTATTACCTTACCTTGGACTTATTGGATTTAAGCTATGGAAGGGGGATCTAAAATGGAAGGATCCTCATGGACTTATACTAGCTTATTCACATGAATAAGCTAGAGCTTGTAGCTGATAATTGAGTTTGAGCTTCTGTTTAGCTGAGGCACAAGTAAGTTTTCATTTACTTTTCATAATTTCATTTCTAGCTTAATTTTAGCTTAATAGTGTAGGACTGCTTATTTGCTTATTTTGTCTACTTATTAGTACTATTTGCCTTCTATATTGCTTATTATTTAGTTCTTATAATCTGATTTTAGCTTAATCATCTTAGATTATAGGTTTACATATATTTGTCTTAAAAACCATAAAAAACCAAAAATAGTAGAAATTAGCTTAAATTTTAGATTACTGCTTATTTAGTTGTTAATTCATGCTTATTAGGGATAATATAAACTCTGCATCATCTGGTCTTAAGCTTTTGATAAATAGATTTTCATTTCATAAGCTTTTTAAAATCTGTCATATTAATTAGGAGTGTTTGGTTTAAGAAAGTTTGACCTCTAAAAGTCAATATTACTTGTGCAATTTGTTTGACTCAGCTGAGTTTTCATTTAAGATTAGTTTTCATTTAGTTTTTATAAGTTAGTTTGCAAAAATTAAATAGTTAAGGCTTATTTAGTTTTTTAGCACCAGGGCAAGTTATAGTTTAAGTTAGAATTGCTTATTTTTTTGTTCTAGGTCCTCTAGGCTTTTTATGTGCTTAAGTGTGATTTATACACACTCAATAGGATGAGTTTAGTGCTGCACCAAGCCATAAGTTAGTCTGCAAATTGTTCTTTGTTCTTGCCATTTGCATCAGCAATACTTACATCAGTAAGTATTGCTGATTTTTAAGCCTCCATTTAGGCTAGCTAAAGTAGGATTTAGAAGCTTAGATTTAGGTATAAGTTAGTTTTCATATTGCTTAAGTTAGGTCATTGCTTATTTTTCCATTTCAGCTTAAGTTTCTAGTTTAATTTTGCTTTTTGAAAGTAACTAAAAATATCAAAAAAAAAACACTAAAAACAGTAGCAGTTTTAAAATTAGCTTTTAAATTCTTGTTTTTAGCTTATAGGTCTAGATTTTAAGGTTGATATTGGTTGCTTATTAGTTGTTTGATAAGCTTGTAAAAGTTAAGTTCCTGGATTGGCTTATTGAGCTTGTTGGCTTAATTGGATTTTGTGTACTTTTGCTTATTTCTTGAGTTTGCCATTTTGTTCTTTAATTTCAGCTATAATCTAGTGTTTTAATTTCTATTTTCTTTTCTAATCTAGTTTAAGAAAGTCATAAGCTAATCAGAACAACTTTTGTTCTTAAGTTTGGACTTAAAATGAGTTTTTTACAGCTTATTTAGTAAAACCAAAGGGAAACAAGTCCTTTCTGAGGTCAGCCTATAAATAAGCTCTTTTAGAGCTTATTAGTGCTTTTCAGCCCCTAGTGCTTTTGTTAAAAGTGTTCTCACCAGCTTAATCTTTAACTTTGCTCTTTTAAGTTTTCCCTAAAAAGCACTTTTTAGTTCGTCTTATTTTTAAGCTTTAGTAAGGACTTTGCTTGTAGTCGGGTTGGGCCTCAGGGTAGAAATTGTAATTTTAATATTACTCAGTTAGTCCTTCCCGTTAGTTAGCTAGTTACCCAGTTAATCTTTAGGTCTTTGCATAGTTAGTCCTTAGGTTAGTTAATTAATTAGTTTTATTTAGTTTTAATTAATAATTAGGGTTAGGTTTTAATTAGTTTAATTAAACTTTTATAAAAAGATAAAAATTAGGGCTTTTATTTTTAGAAAATTTCTGCACATTTTCTTTATTTAGTGTAATTTTTATAAAATTTTTAGGACTTTATTTTTAATAGTTTTATTATTTTTATAGTTTTTAATTAGTTTAAATTTTAGAAAAATCATATCTTTTAATCTAAAAAGCCAAAAATAGTAATTTCTTTTTCTAAAATTTTCTTTTTACTTATTTTACTTAGGAAAAATATAATTTCAATTATTTTCTATTTTTTTTATTTTTAGGATTTAATTAGAATTAAATAGTTTTTAATTAATAAAAAAATTCAAAAATAATCTAAAAAATATTTTTATTTTTCTTAAAATTTTCTTTTATCCTAATTTAGGTGTAGAAAATTAGTTTGCACTCTTAGGGTTAAATTTAGTTTACTTGCTTAATTGTCACGTTTTAATTGTTTCCCGTATTAGTTTAATTGATTAATTGTTTTTAATTGTCCATTTTAATTGTTGCTTTAGATTATCAAATCATCCATTTGCTTATTCAAATCATAATCCAAGCTTAAACAAGGTTTCAATTTCACTAGTCGTTGGGGAAACGACCCGGGTGATCATATTTACCCGGTTAAATATACGTATTATATATTATATTATATATATTTTTAAGAGTGAATTTTATCGAGGGTAACTTGGTAATTTTCTTAATTGCTCTTTTGAATATTATATTTTATATTGTATTTTATTGTGTATCTAAACTGCAAATCAGGGATATTTGATGACATCAAATAATATTACTTTTATAGCATCATTTATCCCATGTAAATAACCCATTTAGTACAATTTTTGCAAAGAATTGTTAATCGTTTGTATTTGAGAATTATAGTAATTATGGAGTACTTAGTGAAGATTAGCAAAAAGGCACGCATTCTGGAGCTTAAACAAAGAAATATGAAGATTACTATTCTGACATACTATACGCTGTATCCATCAAGGAAGATACGGCGTATATGTGCCTGCAAAAGACCACAAGGGAACAAGGATCAATACGGCGTATTCAAGTTATGGTAATAAAATATTCTGAAAGATATCGAACGTGGTACCTACTCCAAGAAACCCTCGTATCGACGAAATTCCATACCTTATAAATAGAAAACCTAAAAACGGGTTTTTAGTGTGCTAAATCATATTTTCGATACCTAAACCATAAAAGTCGATTTTCAAATGAGAAGAAGAGCAGAAGAGGTCTTGCAACGTAATTAATTCCATAGGAATAACAAACTTGTATCTCCTATACTCTTGTTTAATCGTTAGTTTTTTGGATTTAAAATCATTTATAACTCGGTTAGTTTACCTTTGGCTAGTTATTATTTTTTGTATTGATTATGACGTTTGAAGGCTAATACCTTCAGGTATTAGCCATTATTATTAAGATCTGAATGTTTGATTTGTTTATCTCGATTGTTTAATTTATCGTTGATTGTTTGTTTATGTTTATCAGTTTATACTTGTTTATGTGCTTTTGTATGCGACCTATCATTCAACTGGATCTAGTGATACGAACCAAGTAATCTAGATGCCGAGATGGCTCTCCATATAAAGATTTATACATCTAGACTAATAGGATCATGAATAATAACCTATCTTTTTCTTTAGATTGCGAGCTTAGTTGGACCGGTATGTGACCCTTGGGATCAACGAGTACATTCTCAATTAATTGGTAAAGACTTGGTTAGTGGACTACTAGTGTATGAATTGCCTTTAAGCAGTAAGTGGGTAAAGTCTCTATGAGCTAGGGTTTAACAAGATCACCATTGCTTTAACCCCTAAGATAGATTATAATCAGCAAATAAGGATGCTTTTTGTGGATACGTTTAATTGTGACAGAATTCTTTATATCTAGGTCTTAAGAAGAAGTACCGCCTAAGTCTTAAGAATGATATGCCGCCTCGAGATAGGTAATCATTGCACTAAATAAACAAACCAACATTCTAATTGGATTAATAATGGTTAATACAGTTTTCTTATATTTGGCTAGACCGCTCTTTTATCTTCTGTTAATTTGCTTGCGTGTGTTTTAGTCTCTTAAGTTGATTTTAGTCACCACAAAACCCATGCCAGTCTCTCAGGCTGAAAACCCCCTTTATCCGTTAGATTTAGGATTAACATAGGTTTAGCATAGGTTTAACATAGAATATAATTAACTTAGTTTAGATAACCAAAATATTAATAAATTGAAAGATTGTTTCTCACTCTTAGTGATCGACACCCTACTTACCACGAAACTTCCATCTGACCGGGTACACTGCCCGTTAAAGTGTTTTTTTGGTTAACTCAGCGAAATATAAATTTAAAACTTGAAACATAAATTACAACCACACAACGGCACATCAGGTGCACTTCGTCACTTTTCCTTAGGGCCTCACCAAAGCGAGCTCTCATCCAACGTTGATAAGGTCTCGACAAAAGTTCATGTGATTCATAGGTTTCACTAGGTGGTCTAAAAGTGAAGCCTTTTTGCAAGGTTTCAGTCAACCATTTTAAACAAAACCAAACACAAACACATATCCAGATACTAAAATACGTTGCATTAACGAATCCGATAACAATGAAGCCTCGACATGGATAATTGAAATATCGAAACCCTAAACGATCACTACATCCTGTAGCAAGCCATATGAAATCACAATTTATGATCACATATGAGAGTTATCACAGAGCTTAAAAAAACACAAACATACATCCACATATCCATAATTCTAAAAAAAGAAAAAAAAATACCATGCATTAAAGAATTTGATAGCAATGAAACATCGACATAGATTCTTGTATCACCAAAACCCTAAACGATCACCACTCTTCAGATCTAAAGCAGCTAAACTAAAGAACAAGCGCGCGCATGTGTGTGTGTGTGTGTGTGTGTGTGTGTATGTGTGTGTGTGTGTGTATGTGTTTAGATAGAGGAATTAGAGACCCAATATATTAAATGGTGAGTGTAGTTGTATGAAATGGCTCTGGAATTAGAGACCTCATATAATGGAGAACAAGCGTACAATATGTAATGAAGCCTGAAAACCAAGTGGCACCATCCCTAAAAAGTAAGTGACAACTAATGGAAACCCACTAACAACCTCTTAAACCATTTTTAATCCTCCAATCTGACGACTCGGCTAGGTTTGGCGTTTGAATAATGCCAACTCGAGCTGCGACTCCACAGTGCACCCGAGCCGTTCCACTCCCTGGAGTCGACCTTCCCACCGGACGGCTACGCAACCGTACCAGCTCACAAACCTCACTTCAACAAATGTTACATGGTATAATAATTTTAATGTTGTCACTAATTGCATCTTTTGTATTAATTTAGTGCAAAAAATAATAAAAAAACAACATCTTTGGTGTTAGATCAAACTTAATACTACTTTAGTGTAATAAATGTTAAATAGTTAAGTACTACTCCTTTCGTCCCGTTTTTATTGTTCACGTTTCTTTTGGATGTCCCAATTTAATTGTCCACTACTAAAAATAGATAGGGAAGTTTGATAAGTTTACTATATTACCCCTTGTTTAAAATTATTATTACAAACTTTAAAGAAGATTTTAATTAATTAACTAAGGGTAAAACTGTCATTTTACTAAAAAGTAAGAAAGAGAAAGCTGTAATAAATGCATTTTTCTTAAACTGTGTGTTTTTTGTCGGGAGACAATAATTTTGGGACGGATGGAGAAATAAATATAGTGCTAACATCTCTTATATAAACAAGAGAAGATACAACAATTAAAAAAAGTTTTCTATTTACCACTCGAAGAGCTTAATTTTGGAATTGAGCATTCTTATTAAGCAAATAAAAATAAAAATTGACTTTAATTTAGTCAACCTCATATATATATATATATATATATATATATATATATATATATATATATATATATATATATATAAACAAATTTTTTAATTTTATAAAAAAATTAAAAGAAGAAGTCGTAACTAATAAAACTTTAGTTGTTAAATTTTGGATAAATTATAATGACTTAAGTAAATTTATCAGTTTTCATAAATTTTTAAATGTTTTATAAATTTAATAAATAACCTCTAGATTTTATATTTTTATGTGTAGATGTTATTAATAAATATTTTTATCATCGTATATTAAACAAATTTATACGCAAGAAATTATAAATATGAAAATAAAAATATGAAAATAAAAACACGAGATACTGTGATATGTAAATAAATACACGAGATTATACATATACGAGCGGTCCATGTTATTCCTCATCATGACATTAATTAAGTAAATCCGCAAAAATATTTTTTTTACTAATGGCGTGAGATAACAATTCATATTATTCCTCTTATAAGTTTAATATACCCGTATATGGATTTAAAAATTAAATACGTATAAAATTATTATTAAACAGAAAATAAATATCAAAATAAAGGTGCATCCCTACGGATAACTGTGAGATGCAAATTAATACACGAAATTGTACAAATAGCAACGACACATGTAATTCATATTTAAAGCTTAAACAAAGATACTCGATTTTTTTTTCAAAGATCACTACGTGCTATTAAACAAGCATTATGTCTAAAACATAATATCAATACTTAAAGTTAAAAAACATTACCTCAATACCATAACAATTAAATATAATCAAATACTTCTTCTAATAAAAATATATACAAAACAGCAATTGATTATTTAATGTAAATTTTAGTGCTAGTATTGAATATGTTATCAAACATATACAAGAATACAAATGGAGTATATAAATACCAACATGGCATTTTTAACTAGTGACATATATATATGTTGTTAGTTTAGTATGTCATACAGATTGTTTTTGTTTGATATCCATTTTCAAGATTGTTTTTGACTAGCTCATGTCATACATATACATACACGATATCTTGTTTGAATGGGAAAAATAAAAAACAAAATAGTTAAGTGGATTTCTATTATTTTATAGCATAGATCTGTTACATTTAAAATCAATTTAAAAATATTCAAATGATTTGTAACCATACTTATAGCAAATATTTCAAGTCTCATGAGTTATCTGTTTATGATAAAAAAAAGCAGTTAATTCACGGAGGCCTAATGCAAAGCTTCAAACGAGGTTTTTTCTATCAAAGTTATTTGTTGAGAAATCGTTTATAAAAAAACAGTTAGTTATTTTGTATGTGAAATCTTTGATTCATTTTTTAAAATTAATATGGTATTATAATTCATTTTCTATCAGTAAACAAGCTAATTCATTTAATCTTTCTTGTATAATTTTTGATAACTTTAGTTTTAGATTTGAAAAACTTTTTTCCACTGTGGCAATTATCACAAAAATTAAAATTTTAGCTAACGATAAAGAAATAATATAAATTATAATATAGATAAGTATTGTAATTGCATGATTTACAATGTATAAGAAATAATAAATTCTAGAATTCTTTTAGGGGTTATTATAATTTCATTGTAAACGTTATCATCTTTATAGTTCATTTTTCTTCAATTTTGATTACTGGGCGCAATATCTTCAAATTGTTTAATAGCATCACCAATGCAAATATCTTTTGATTATAAACCTTTTCTAACGAAACTAGTTATAATGCCCGTGCACGCACGAGATTTTTTCTAATTTTACTAATAATGTATTCTTTTTATATTTTAAAACTTAGAATTTTACTTATTTTTCTAATTGTGGTTTTTAGTTTTGTATTATACGAAGAAGTGAGCTCGACTATGAGTAACTGAGTAGTTATACCTGTTATCCCGTCGTTTGGTGAGAAAGTAATCAAGATACTACAATTAGAACTTAAGCTTCATCCTGTCACCACCTATCTGCTATAACATAATCCTATTGTTATCTCTTTCAATGTTACATTGAAGAAGACATAATTTCTAATGTGTTATCATCGCTTAAGTAGATTCTAGTTGGCTTGGCAAGTTCCTTCAGAACTTATGTGGCTCTTGTAGATTTGAATAATGAAGCATTTAATAGCGGTTTGATTACAGATTTAATTCTTAAGTTGTCTTTTTCTAAAGAAATTTATATTTCTTAGCTACCGCTGCTACTACTTTGTTGAGAACTTTATAAGAACATGAACTTCAGCTGCTCACAGTTCTAAATAAAACTCTGACTACACAATTAGTTCTTCTAAATAGATCCTTCAACGGTTCAACCTATAATTCCAATGCAGGTTAGACTTTATTTTTTCTTCCTGTCTTTCCAAGTTTCACCACCTTACCACCACTAACAATGCCATATAAATTTTGGTATAAAAGTATCTTTGATGTCATTTTTCTTCATATCAGCATGATTTATCCAAAGTTATACAGATTTCTAATAAAGAATTTACTGTTCGCGATACAAATAAACAATCTGCACCACCCTATCGGGGCTTTAGTTAAGTTTCTATTCTTATTTATTATCATGCTCAATCTTCCTTTATGTGTACAACTCTAATAATACATCCATTATTTACTCGAAACTACCTTTATGTGTCGTTATATTCGTGAAAAGCTTTTCGGTGAAAACTTCTCTAAATTGACAACCCGCACTCCTTGTTTTTCGCATGATTTTTTTCCTTTATATATTATTGGCCATCCAACTCTGCATCATTAAAACATGTGGATTTAGTTTAAGATGTAAGATTTGACACATTTACTTGTGAATGGGTCACTCAAGTAAAGTTTTACAGAAAAATATATAGCTAAAAGTAAATGGGTCAAATGGGTCAAACGTGGAAAAAGTTGTCCAACGTGTAATAATAATACATAAAAACCTTGTAATGTTTTTTATTACATATTTATAAACCTATTTAACACACTATTTATACAACATAAAAAAATAAAATTAAAAAATCTCACATTAGCTTATCCCGACCCATTTCAGCATACCAATATACTTGTTTTAACCATAACCATTTTGACCTGTTAATCGAACAACGTAATATTCAAACTTCAAGTTTCGCTAACCTTCATTAGTCGCCCTTTACATAGTCAAAGGAGGATGAAGCCAACAAAGTATTGAATAATTTGGCATATTCCAAACAATAGTTCAAAGTGAATAGAAAAACATCACGGGATTTTAAAGGGTTACTTAAACATAGCGATGCTAAGATAAATAACGGTTGGAAAAGGGTTTAAATTAAAAGTTTCTTTGTCAGTGGGGTTTTTTCTTGTTTTCAATTTTAGCCACCAAACTAAGTTTACAAAATGACCCCTTTTTCCGGCTTATAACCTGGATAGACACACTCGTATAGCAAACGGTTGAAACTTGTGACATCTACTTAAGAACATTTCAGGTGACAACCCACGACAGATAATCATTGTAGACGGTAGGTTGGGTTAATAATAAATGCTTACTGTCTAATAATTTGATATTTCGAATAATAAGCATGTCACAGGTTTTTGATATGTTTGTGTAAAAATTTTTTATGTACGATAAACGTTTACAAATTGTGTTGTAAGTACGCACCATCCCTAACATGCTTACACTACATAGACTAAAGCCCCAAAACACTCTTAATTACACAAAGGAATGAGTTCGCCTATATTTACAAAAGTCTCAAACATTAACGACTATGCATCTACTTGCTAGTTGAAAACACACTAAACCAATACATAATCCCATAAAATTATCCAAACAACCTTAAGCAAACAACCATATCCAAAAGTGTTTAAACTTGCTGGTTACATTGAAAATGGGAATTCTAAACTGCTAATGCTCATTAACGACTTTCTAAGTTGTTTTGCTATAAACACTCAAAAGAGCTTAAGCTGTTTTAATAAGCTTAGAAAAACGTCCTCCAAATAACAGTTTAGAATTTGTTTCTCAGTAGTATCAAAATGCAACTTTTTAAATGATATCATAAGTACAGCCCCTAATTTTATTAACATTCTTAATTGACATTATTGAGTCAATTGGGGTAAAAATATTAAAAGAAATAATTAAAAGAAGCATGTCACCTGAATTGGGGTGTATGGACTTTGAATGTAGAAGCACAAGCTATTTGATTAGGGTGGGCACTTAAACCATAGTTACCACATCTTCTAAACCTGAGTCCCTCGACAATCTGAAACTTAAAATGTACTTCAGGCATAACATGACATATTTGTTTTATGAAAAAATGGGAGAGAATATTCATAGCATATATACAATTCTCTCATGGAGATCTCAATAAAGCACAATCTCATGTTATGTATCTACTTATTCAAATTATATGATTTACAATTCTCCAATACATTGACGGTGACAACCTTATTGATAATGTACCTTAAAGGAGCTGGTTATAGCCAGGATGACCAACATGTAATCTTGCTAATACTCATAGAAGTCAAAATGTACGTTAGCTTAAGGTTACCTGAGATTCTACAAACGCTAAAAGCTGAGGCGGGGTGAACGTACCGCATATCAAAATGCATACATTTTTTTACTGTCACATTTTATAAATATAAGGAAAATATTCATGATTATGTACCTTCCGATAAGCATGACATTTTCTCCAAACTGAAGCAGATCACAAACTATGTCGATACAACCCCGAACTGCCCGACCAACTCGACAAGTTAAGATAATTACAACACATTTTATATTTCTAAATACAGATATGCCGTGCAGGTTCCAGTGATGTCGACTCTATTATCCCTTCTAGTTTCGCTAATGTTATAGCAGAGTCATGTGATGACGGACGACACAATATATACAACTGAAGGTGAGATGCAATAAATAGTGTTAAACCATGTTATAGTTAATTCATCTGTACATATTATATGATGTTTCCTTACCGATATAATCTTTATGACCAGCAGTAAACTTTCGGGCAAAACGGCCATTTTCGATTAATTTAACATGACATATATAACACCCCCAAAATCAGGTAGCAGCGGAATGGTAACAATGGGATGCTACGTCAAAGTACAACAATCAAGATATAGGAAACGACCATAAATGGACGTTTAAGACAAGATTTCATTCGATGCCATAGCAAAATATCAGAGTTCATACATTAGGTCACATATGTTTTATAAGTCATAAACATTTCACATACATTTTTAATTATACCAAAAGCTTCATAATACTAAAAGATGACTTAAGTTTTTAAAGATAATAAAAGGTTGAGCTTAGACTTTAGATAAACATAGAATCCGTCTTCATTGATATCCGCCACGGCTCCCGTCCAATCTTCATACCCTAGGACCTGAAATTACATGCTAAAAGTCAACACAAAGGTTGAGTGAAATCATAGGTTTATCGGTAAAAAGGGTGGACCACAAGATCGAAGTAATAGTAGACTCTGAAACACATTCAGTAGTCCAAAACGTTTATTATTGCACTAAGCTCATGACCCCGAAGCCTTAACTAGATTTGTGCCCCAATCAGAATATAGGATGCTTGCCAACAACCTAACACCTCTCAATGTTAAATGCACCTTGATCAAACTAGTGACCCAAGGAAAGGTGGGGATTGTCAGTCCCGATAGATCTATCCACAACACTCGCGCTTACTACAATAGCAATTAACGGTTCATGATAAATAGGGACTTCACGGCAATAAGGTAACTTAGCAATAATATTCGCAATAATCGGATAGCATACACTTTGTAACATTTGGAAAACACTTAGAAAAAACTTGTGTCCAATTGTAAAAATGCAATGTAATTCACCGTAGATTTTGTAAAAAACAATCACGTAGTAAAAAAGGGGGAGGGCTATGTACTCACTTTTAGTGATTGGTTAATCAACAAGTATTCACCCCCCCAATAGAAAAAAATGCGTCAAGAAGGAATCCGGAGGCAACCTAAATCAATATATGGTCGTATTAAGTACTAAACCAACTTTGATATTTATAGGTCGTATTGTATAGCTCATCATACTATCGTTCGGGCTATCATAATTAAGAGGTCATGTAGTGACGTATGAGGAGCTAGGACACTTTAAATCGTAAATCCAACAACTCGTCGATACGCCACCCCCGAAGAGGCCTCATTATGAAACTCCCTAGTAATATAGTACTTTGATTAACTAATACCACATATAATTCTATATAGCTACATCACCATCTAATCGTTTTAGTGAAATCATATTTATAAAGTAAAAACGTTTATAAGTATACTTTAGTAAAACTGGCGTAACTTTCTCGTTTTAAGTCCGTTTCTTTCGTTTCTTACGTCCACGCCTTCGTATTAAGACGAGTTATCAAAATATAACATTTTCAAAATCTGAGTTTTCTGATGAATAGTGATTTTTACTGTTCATAACAGTTATATATTTATTTTTATAGATTTAGTTATCGTAAATCTCGTAAATGTCGTAACTTATTCGTTTTAACTCTGTTTTTAGCGATTCTTTCGAGCACGTTCTCGTAATTAAATGTTCTATTTATTTATGATGGTTTTCCAAAAATAAAGTCCCTGATGAACAGTAACTTTTTATAAAAGTATTAATTATCGTAAACTTGTAATCGTCGTATCTCCTTCGTTATAAATCGGTTTTTCGAGTTTCTTACCTTTTTGGAATCGTCATGAGACGTACTATTTTTATAAAACATAAAATCCATGCTTTGGATTTCGAACCAAAACAGCCCCTTAATAATAATTAGGTACTCATATATATAAACTTGTTTTATATACTTTTTCAACTTAATAAAATACCACAAGTTTTCCACAACTTATTATATACTTGTCTTACATATAATAGAGTCCAAGATCCATATTTACATCCATATAACATGTGTATAAGTTCATAAAATCATGTTTACAAGAAAATCCATTTTTACAAGTCAAACATATCCTAAATGGTGATATTGCTAAATAGAACATATAAACACATAAAATCATAATTGTAAATTCATAAAGGGTTTTAGGTAACCTTAATATGATGTATGATGATGAGAAATATAATCTAAACCCTTGTTTAGATTAAAAACCAAAGCTTGCAAGATCTTGAAACCCTAAACCCTAATCTTCCATTTTTCTTGCTTAACACTTGTAAAGACTTAACCAAGCCTTCAAATCTTCTTAGGACATCTTAGATATGTTGTAGGAATGTATGTAAATGTGTTAAATAAAATTTTGTAAGGATTTGTATGTTGTTTGAGGTTTGTCGTGGCCAAAGAGGAGGGGGAAGGAGAGATTTTTGTGTTTTACACCTTGAAAGTGAGAAGTGTGTGTGTATTTCACTAGTATGAGACCTTATATACATGGAAGATTAGTCAAAGACAAGATGAGGATTTCTAGGGAAAGTATGGTCAAAAGTATGGGAAGTATGGCTTGAATTAATGTGTAGAGATGTACATGACCTTAGGTATGGTTTATAAGTCCTTATGTTCCCTAAAGAAGACATCATCCCATGAATTTAAGGAGATGTGTTTACTAGCTAGATATCTTGGTGTAAAAGATAGAAAGTATTATTTTGTGTAGAAGAAAAGGTAATAAGAGTATACTTGCACTTTTTATTGAAAGTATGAGTTGTAACTTTTAATTCTATTGTATAACTTGGAAATTGTATGTCTTGCTTATTTTTTTTATATATGGAACGTCCCACTTCATAAGTGTGGGTAAAGTATTATAAATTTTGATCATTGGAAATACAAAAATAGGTATTGGTTGAAGCGTAGATTAATTTTGGTGGTTCCGGGTATGTCTAAACGTATTTAATTGCGAAACGTAACTAATTTATGTAACCGATAAAAATAAATATAAAAAGTTAATTATTACTTTCGTAAAATAATATAACGCTTTCTTGATGAAAACTTTAATTTGTTTGATGTCCGTTTACGTTAAATGTTGATTTTTAGCTTCGCGATTTAACTATGTAATAAGGATTAAAAGTAATTGTGTACGAGACTAAAATAAATAGTGAATTAAATAGCATTTTTTTGCTGTCATTTGTTGCTGAATTGCAATTTGAAATCTAAAAAACATAAGGCAATGTATTGGAAAACTTGTAAAGCTTACTTAGAATGTGATTTTAAAAGTGCTATTTCTGATATTAGAGGGTTAAGACCCGATGCTTATAGAAAACTAAAAGAAGCAGGGTTTGATAGATGGTTAAGGGCTTATTGCCTTAGTAACAGATACAACTACATGACTTCTAACTCCGTAGAATCTTTTAATTCACTAACCAAGCATGTTCAAAAAGTTCCAATTACAATGCTGATGGAGTATTATAGAGAGTTGATCCAAAGATGGTATTTTGAAAGAAGATTCAACAATGAAGGTAAACTCGAGTTGTTTTACATTTACAACAAACTACTAATAGTTTAAAGGTTAACTAACATTTTATTATTTAAGATAAACTGTTATTTACTTAGATGAACCTCCAGTGGGTGAACTATCCAGATGGGCGGCTGCAAAAGTAAGCAAAAGAAACAGAAAGAGTGCTAACTGGATTGTAACCGGTGTTAAACATTTGAAAATATACCATGTTAAGGACCACAGAGCAGTACATGTTGTTGATCTTCCCAAGGGTGAGTGTAGTTGTCGTAAATGGAAACTTTTAGGTTTGTCATGTGGTCACGTTTGTGCTGTGTCTAGAGTTCTCAACATGAGTAACAGTAATCGATGAGCCAAGGCTTGGTTTTCAAGAAGAACACTAAAAGCTACATACCAACAACTTGTGTATCCTCTTCCATACATAACGTTGTGGGTAACCCCAAATGACTTACAAGTTGTGTTACCACCTGCTTTGGTTAAGCCTCAACCTGGACGACCAAAAAACAAAGCTCGTATCAGATCACAAAGAGAGGATCCAAGAGTTAATAGATGTAGTAGGTGTCATTCAATAGGACATAATAGGAATGCTTGCCATGAACCATTGCCAAGTTTTAAGGTAATATTTTCTTACTTACAATGATACATTTTTTGGTTAATCTTCTACTGAGTTTTAACTTTATTCTACAGCAACAAAAGTGTGTGTCACATCCAGAGTCCTCTAATCAAGTAAATACTCAAGAATTTTATGACTCGCAGGCAAACTCGTCTACAGCTTACGGCGATATGCACTTGGATGACTTTTACTACTTTATATGTCATTTGAACGTTTTACTATCCTACAAGTTTATGTAACCGGCACAACTATTAATAATACGTTCAGTGATACTAAGAATGTTTCAAGGGCTTGATGCTTAGATTTTTGTTAATGGTTCTTCACTTCGTTCATTATCTACTTCCTTTTTATTTTATGGATGCCTTGATGCTTAGATTGTCATCAATGGAGGAGATATGGGTCCACTATTACCAAGTTTTGTTTTCAATTGATCCACAGATGTTACGAACATGATTGTGCTTATTCATCAAATTTGATATTTATGTAAACGCTATTGGTTAATTTGTAGAAAAATTTCAAAGTATTTAAACTTGTTTGTTGAATGATTTTAGTATTCGTGCTTGATTTGAAATTGGTTTTAGTGGTTGTTTGTGTGGTTTTGATGCCATTGAATCTGTTGAAAGGTTGTAAAGGGGTTGTTCATTAAGCACTAAAAAGAAACACATTTTCATTCTATATTTTCTACAAAAATACATAGTATCCAATTAGGAACTTCTTTCCAAAGAGGAAAAAAAAGAAACACGACATAAGTGTTATAGTTACAAAAACATGGGCCCAAAAGCCAATCCAGGTGATGATTATTACATGCTTCCAGGCTTAATATGGAAAAGTGTTATAGTTACAAAAACATGGGCCCAAAATACATTATACATTACAACAAGTACTTGTCAAGACATTGAGTTCAAATTGATATTCAAACTACCTTATGCTGAAAATAAGATCTAACCATATGCTCCCGATATGCAAGGGCTGTCTATATGAGATCTTCCACATCTAAGGATAATCCATGTGCCAATCGATATAAAAAAATACATACCCACACCCCACAGTCACCAAACACCCCACCTTGCTTTGGTACGCTATCAGCAATTGTGAATGTAATCCTATACGTATTAGGGTCAATGCATTTCTTGTCAAAAACATTACATAATTCGAGAACTTTAGGAAATTTTTCCTGTAGACAACAATATGAAAGCATAAAACAAGTAAGTAAATAAAACTACATAACATATAGATTATATTAAACAACATATACAATACACAAACACACACTATAAACTAACTTATACATAAAGCAACTTAAACTAAACTAACTTAAACATAAATAAACTTAAACTAAATTAAAAGACACACTACTTATAACTATTATACATTGACTTGTAAGAAACCTAATATATAACACAGTCTTCCTCAGTTGCCATAATTAGCGAGTCATTACATGAACTCATGAAGAATGAACCGCCATCACCTTCAATGCCTAGATGATGAAAGTGTTGTATAAAGTGTTGGTAAACTTTCAGTGAATTTGCCATATTATAAGGGCTTTGAGCTTCAACTATAGGCTCTCCTATATTTGTAAATCCTAGTAAATTTAAACTTTGTTAGGTATCAATGTTATACATATTACTAAATGATGTTATTGTACCACCATTGACTTCTACAAACCACATGACAAAAGTTTGCCTAAAAGGACCTATGAGGTTTCCAAATAGAACGAGACTGTTTTGAAGCTTTGAAATACAGAATGGTATTGGTAGAAGGTTTTTTAATATGTTTGGTATGCCAATGAGAGCAAAATGTTCGGTATTCATATCAAAGGACATGATCATGTAATTTTAACTGAAATGCCATAATAACTTACCACCCTTTCTAAAGCAACCCAATAAATACTTATCCCAATACAAGCCTGAGACGACCGTTTTAGTCTAATTGTATGATGAGGCACATGGTTGTATGGAACAATGTTCCAGTGCTTTGTGCTTAACTTAAATACTACAACACTCCAAGGACCATGATCGGTTTCTGAATATGCAATCTTTACAATGGTTGGGTCTAACAAAACCGGGTGAACACTAAAACCAAACACTATTTTCTTCAAATCTGTGTTACCTGCCCAATAAGGGATAACTAATCCTACGTATTTTCAAACATAGGGGTTCCAAATACTAGCCATATAATTTGAATAGAAACACTACAACCCGTAACAACTACCAATAGCCTTATTATTCAAGTTTAAATCGAGTAGACTAGGGTGAAAGTGGGGATACCAAGTGAAACGGAAAGGAACATCCAAAAAACAAATGTAGTTTGCATTAACAAAACCCTGATCATAAGTTACAAGAAATGATGTTGGTTGAATTGTGCAAGCACCATATGCGACAACAAAGTTAGTGCTATCGATGATAGACTTCCATGTCTTAGAAACAAATCTGAAGTGAAGCAAAGACTTAACACGTAGTCTTAGCATTACTTCATATTGTATTTCTAATGGTATGTTGTCAGACATACTTCTTTATAAATATACATTGAAGGTTTGAGCAGGAAATAAATAAGAAATGTATAGAAGGAGAACGTTTTTTCTTTTGACTTGTATGCTATTTAGGGACTGCAAGTTTGGTTTATAAGCACCCTTGAGAGTACCTTGTTCATTAATAGACTAATTGTTGTTTGGTGGACTATCAAATCCTTGCATTAATATCTTACACGCCCCTAGCTTCATTGAATTATGTCTAGGCATTATGTAACCATTGTGTCATAAAGAAGTATTAATGGGAACAATAATTATAATATTCTTTAGGCTAACATTAAAAATAGAAAAAACAATAACTTATTCATAGTAAAAAGTTATTTTCAAATAACTTGACTAACCTGTAAATAGTTTGTTGTCCTGATATACCAATCACGACACTCAATGGCGTAAGTGTCACCGCTATCATAAAAGGTAACCAAGCCCGAACAGATATCAAACTTGGTAAGATTCCAGTGTTCACCCAGTTCATTTAAAGGAATAAAAACCTATGTAAAAAAATATTCCAACTAGATAGCGTTAATTAACAATATATTTAACAACCATGTATAAACTTGTAGAAGAATATTTGCCAAAATTAACATGACCTGCTCAAATGCAGTCCAGGGCAAATTGTAAGTTTCACCATTAGCATACCAAATTGGCATTGAGTTTTGTAAAAGTAGCTGAACAAAATAACTAGAAACCATAGCCCAATTAGCTGACTTTGGTCTTACATGCCACATGTACTCCACCCATAAATCTATATGCTGTTAAAAGAAAAAAAAGTAAAATAGTTAATTAAACAAATAAATATAAAGAAAAATAATGAAAAAGTATAAAAATATATACATCATCCAATAGCCAGCCTGTCCTTTGAGGATTTAAGCAAACTAAAGACTCCCAGAACTTTTGATCAACCATCCGATCATTACACCATGGAAATCTACAACGAAGCATGTTAAGCTTTCCAAGATACAGAACCAAATCCTCTGTTAACCAAACATTGTCTATGGAAGTGTTACAGCGAGAAAGATCCTATACAATAGTTAAACTGTATTAAGAGAATGTCAATGTTTAATAGATACTAGTAAAAGCAAAATTAATATCATACCTCAGACCATGGTTTCACATTTTTTAAATATTCTGTCATGTCCTGATTAATTACACAACGGCCTATGGATTTATATTTAAACTTGCTAGATACTTTCAGCCAGCTAGATGAAGTAAAACCACTACAATGACTTCTCTTCTTAGGTACCACACGCGCCATAGCATGTTTCATATGGTCTGAATTCATAAGGACTAACTTACGTTTTTTATAATCTTTTTTAAAAAATTTCTCCGCTTCCAACATATTTTCTTCTTTACGCATCATCTTAGCCTCCTCTTCTAATCTTAGCCTACTATCCTCTTCCAGTATTTGCTCCTCTTTAAACAACAACATTTCTTCCTCCTCCAGCTTCATCCTAAACTGCTCTTGAAGGAGATATTCCTGTAAATGGGACACCTATTTGAGCAAATCCTTGTTCGAAAGAAAAGTAATAAATACAAGTGTGCTTTACCTCATCAACATCTTCATCAATATCCAAATCTAAACAGCATGTTTCACTACTACTAAGAGAGTCAAACAATTCAAGGAATTATTTATTAAGCTCATCGCAAAACTCGGTGCTAGGATTGGGAAAATCTTCACTAAACTCTAATTTATCAACGACTACACCATTTGTTTTGCGAATAAGAACCTATAACGTGGATGTTTGAAACTGAGTCAATCATACTTGTTGGAAATCTTTATTCAAAACGATAGGTAAAAATGTCTATACCTGAATAATTGCCTCAAGTTTGAATATACGAGAATTCAAGTCTGTAATAACATGATCTTTAAGCATGCTTATCTTGCTCCTAGGCACGATTAGTATCGATGTAGTCATTATTCTAGAATACTTTTTCTGTTGACGTCCAAATATAACCTTTAATAGGTAAGCATAAAAAAGATCCGATGTTTGGGTTGGAGTCCTAGGTATGTAGTTATTCAAAAGTTCATTGTTAAATGTCCATCATTCTGTCAAGTACTCACTAAAAGTAGGTCGAAGATCAACTGTGGGTTTCGAATTCTATACAATTAAAAATCATTGTTAAATGTGGCTGTAGAAACTAGAAGAGGGAAGGGGTTTAATAGTTTACAGGTTCGTTTTACGTTTTAAAAGTTTGCTTTCAAAATACTTAGATTCGAGTAGTATGTTCAACCAATCAACAAAGTAAATATCTAAACTAATGCTAAATAACAATCACAACAATATAAAGAGATGAGAGAAGGAACAATCAAACCAAGATACCAAGATTTATAGTGGTTCGGCTACGAAGCTCTTCTTCGCCCTACTCCACTCTCCGAGTATCCTACTCGAGATTTCACTATGTCAACAAGCTCCCTTCAGGCGGAGAAAACCGTTTACACGTCGCTTACGTTATTTTCTGACACTAAGCTAAATGTCGAGTCCTAATCTTAGCTAGAACCAATCTACCACTTCACAATCACTATACACTCACAAGATCTACACTATCGGATATACACACAATCTGAATCACACAATTACAAAATAATTACAATAGAGATTTGATACTTAGAAGAAGAGAGGAGAGATCACTAAATAACAATTCGTTTCTTGGCGAATACGAATGTTCTTCTCTTGCACTTGAATGAGAAAGGAGAGATGAGAAGAAGAGATTAGATCACTTGAAACAAGATCTAAGAATGTTAGTGATCAAGAGATTTAGAGAGAGAAAGAAGATTTTTAGAGAGAGAAAGTTATCTGAAAATTTCGTGCTAAGAGGTGTGTTTTTCTGCTGGGAATGGAGCAGTATTTATAGGCAGGAAAACCCAACGGTCACTGGGGGCGGTCCCGGCGGTCCCAGATATATCTGGGGGCCGCCAGGCCTATAAGGGGGCCGCCCAGTAGACTACGCTCCTGTTTTTGTCTTTTTGTGGGGAATGGTAGCTTATAAGTATATTATATGTAGGGTTTCTTGATTCCCAATATGCAATATTCCAACCATTTCCTGTGAAACAAGATGTCCTAAACAATTTCATTCTTTTATGATTGAGTTTATCATTTTTATAATACATTAAAAGTTTACTTCAACTTACTTGGTTATTAGACTTTTGCTTACATAATCCTAAAAGAAAATAAATTCAAAAAGAAAAAAAAATAAACAATTATTTTACAAGTAACAACATATTAAGGGAGTTTTCACATAACTATACGTAAACATTAAACACACTTTATATGGTTGTTAAAGTATCACGATGTTATATTTCTCTGACATGTCTTTAGTTTAGAGAGTGTATAGAGATAGATTATTCGTGAGTCATGGTTGAAGTCTTCGCTCATCAAATATGATAGTGATTTTTCGCGCTAGTCACTCATTATTGTGAGGAAGGATGTGTCATTTCTCATAGAAGATGGTATCACTTAAATATATATTTTTTTTCATTATTATACGATATTTATTCAGTTATAAAGGTTCAAGTCCAAACTATTAATCAGTATGCTTAAAGGTTCAAAACAAAGATGTATCACAAAATAAAACACCATTCATTGATTAAGATAACCATTATGGGTTAAACAAAGGTACATTGACTGACACTAACAGAAGGATAATAAAAGGTACATGGACTGACACTAACAGAAACGAAATACAACCAGACGATAGACCTAAGACCATAACTTAAGAACACAGGAAGAAACACCAAAGCCATTCACTTTCCCCGCATCTGAACCACAAATGAAATCTTCTTGAGCACCTTGATCTGGATGTGACTTATAGCAGTCATAAAGGCCCCATTAACTTTGGAAAGATCAGCATCATTAACAATCCCTAGCAAACTTGAACTGTTTCAAGAAGGTACATTTGCTA
Organism: Tanacetum coccineum; assembly: GCA_026074375.1. Classification (NCBI taxonomy): domain Eukaryota; kingdom Viridiplantae; phylum Streptophyta; class Magnoliopsida; order Asterales; family Asteraceae; genus Tanacetum; species Tanacetum coccineum. The sequence continues at coordinate 20,414 of BQNB010038790.1, read as the reverse complement.
CCTACACTTCTCGAGCTCGAGGTAATGAGGTCTAACCTGTCTTGTGTGTCTAACACGCGATCAGTAAACTTCCCAACCATATGGCTCATTTTCCTACTTAGGGTAAAGTCAAACTCATTTTCCTTTTCAAATAAATAAAGTAACATGTTCTTAAGTTGATTGGATTTGGCATCTCGGGCAAGTTGTGCGAGGTTCGCCATTTATGTTAGGAAGTATTGGAAGGATAAACTAAAAAGGCTTAATTATTGTTGGGGTTGGAAGGATAAACTACAACCAAGGCAACCTATATATAGGGACAGATTGCATACATCAAACTAATCTACAGTGGGGTCATCTAAAGAAGTTATGCGACTTATTAAATTGTAAGCTACTAAGTTTTCCATGCTTAAATCATAAAGTACTTCTTAGGTAGGCTCATACAAGTAACTATTGTCAGTCGTGTCTAGTTAAAGGATAAAACAGAAAGTCCCTATTTTCAAAGACTAATATTTAAGGCAATAACTAAAGGAACAAACAGAATTTCATTAAATGATGAATAGTGTGTGGTTTAAAATGGTGTAATTTTTTTAACCAAATCACATATTCAAATAAGGTAATAAGCTATTTATTTTTCCAAGCCTAAAACAGAAAGTCCTTATTAGGAAGTCTCATACAAGTAACTGTTGACACCCTAATGCTCTGATATTGGCTATTTTAAATGATGAATATTGTGGCTAAAAATTGGGTAATTCCATTTTATAACCCAACAGCTAAACCATATAACAATAATTTGCAGCTCATGGTCATGTAAAATGTAAGTCAGTAAAAAATTTAATGTCAATAATTTGCAGCTTATGGTCATGTAAAATGTAAGTCAGTAAACCAACAAATAGTGTCCAAAAACTAAAAGAGTTGTAAACTAATGGAACTAAACTCAACCAAGCTTATCAAGGAAGTGACTCAGTCTAACAACAATTTGCAGCTTTTGGTCATGTCAAATTTAATGGCCATCTAACCCCCATATAACAGCAGTAACTACATTAATGGCCATCTAACCCACTTGAAATTTAATGGTTACTGTGTGATTTAAAATAGTGTAAGAAGGTAGAAACTATATTTATGTGCATCTAACCCACTTGACTCTATATAACAATGAAAAACTAACAAAATGGGAAAAAAATTAAAAAACAAAGCAACAGATCAAATTGTTTAAAGGAATGTAATTTTGGCCAAAGAGCAAATAATAATATAAATAATTATACACAAAACGAATAAAGATGAATAAAACATACAAATTACCTTCGCAAACCACATAATGTGAATGTGTGTCTGAATCAAGAACCTTAATTTTTTTTAACACATATCTCAATTAAGAAGACTAAATCAAGAACCCTAATTTTTTCAACCGTAACCTTTTACAATAACAGATCCAAATTACTTGATGATTCGAAATGATGAAATCATTTTTCATTTATTAAAAATATTGTTTACGGAAGTTTTTGTGTATGTCTCTGTCTGTGTTAGTGTGTGAGAGAGTGGTGGGTGGTGTTTTCACGAAGCCCAAGAAAAGTTTTCAAACTAAATGATACTACTATTACACCTACTAAGTCGCATAATAGTAGTACAAGTTGCATAAAAAAACTTAATAAATTAAAAAAAATTAATAAAAAATTTATTAAAGTACAAGTCGCATAAAAGAAAAAGTCAAGGTCGCATAAAAAGGTACCTTACGCATGATACTTTTTAACTAACGGTAAGGATAATAAAAGGTACATGGACTACAACTTACACAGAAACGAAATACAATAGACGATTTAAACAATAAAGACCATAACTTAAGACCACAGGAAGAAACACCAAAGCCATTTACTTTCCCCGCATCTGAACCACAAATGAAATCTTCTTGAGCACCTTGATCTGGATCTGACTTATAGCAGTCATTAAAGGAATAACCTTTGGAAGTTCAGCATTTATTAACATCCCCTACGCACTTAAACAGTTTCTTTTTTCAAAGGGCAATATGCTACCCTACAACTTCTCGAGCTCAGTAATGAGGTCTAACCTGTGTCTAACACGATCAGTAAACTTCCAAACCATATGGCTTATTTGCCTACTTAGGGTAAAGTCTAACTCATTTTCCTTTTCAAATAAATAAGGAACATGTCCTTTAAGTTGATTGAATTTGCACATCTCGGGCAAGTGTGCGAGGTTTCGCCATTTTTATTGAGGAAGTTTTGGGAAGGATAACTAAAAAGGCTCTTAATTATTGTGGGGTTTGGAACGGATTAAACACAACAAGGAAACCTACTGTAGGCACAAATTGATACATCAAACTAATCTACAGTGGGGTCATCTAAAGAAGTTATGTGACTTATTAAATTGTAAGCTATTAAGTTTTCCATGCCTAAATCATAAAGTACTTCTTAGGTAGGCTCATACAAGTAACTATTGTCAGCCATGTCTAGTTAAAGGATAAAACAGAAAGTCCCTATTTTCAAAGACTAATATTTAAGGCAATAACTAAAGGAACAAACATAATTTGATGTCTGGTCTACTTATAGGCAAAAAAATAAAGGAACAAACAAAATTTCATTAAATGATGAATAGTGTGTGGTTTAAAATGGTGTATTTTTTTTAACCAAATCACATATTCAAATAAGGTAATAAGCTATTTATTTTTCCAAGCCTAAAATAGAAAGTCCTTATTAGAAAGTCTCATACAAGTAACTGTTGACACCCTAATGCTCTGATATTGGCTGTTTTAAATGATGAATACTATGGTTAAAAATTGGGTAATTCCATTTTATAACCCAACAGCTAAACTATATAACAATAATTTGCAGCTCATGGTCATGTAAAATGTAAGTCAGTAAAAAAATTAATGTCAATAATTTACAGCTCATGGTCATGTCAAATGTAAGTCAGTAAAGCAACAAATAGTGTCCAAAAACTAAACGAGTTGTAAACTAATGGAACTAAACCCAACCAAGCTTATCAAGGAAGTAACTCATATAACAACAATTTGCAGCTTTTGGTCATGTCAAATTTAATGGCCATCTAACCCCCATATAACAGCAGTAACTACATTAATGGCCATCTAACCCACTTGAAATTTAATAGTTAATGTGTTATTTGAAATGTTGTAAGAAGGTAGAAACTATATTTATGTGCATCTAACCCACTTGACTCTATATAACAATGGAAAACTAACAAAATGGGAAAAAAATTAAAAAACCGAGCAACAGACCAAATTGTTTAAAGGAATGTAATTTTGGCCAAAGAGCAAACAATAATATAAATAATTGTACACAAAACGAATAAAGATGAATCAAACATACAACTTACCTTCGCAAACCACATAATGTGAATGTGTGGCTGAATCAAGAACCTTAATTTTTTTAACACAGATCTCAATTAAGAAGACTAAATCAAGAACCCTAATTTTTTCAACCATAACCGTTTACAATAACAGATCCAAATTACTTGATGATTCGAAATGATGAAATCATTTTTCATTTATTAAAAATATTGTTTACGGAAGTTTTTGTGTATGTCTCTGTCTGTGTTAGTGTGTGAGAGAGTGGTGGGTGGTGTTTTCACGAAGCCCAAGAAAAGTTTTCAAACTAAATGATACTACTATTACACCTACTAAGTCGCATAATAGTAGTACAAGTTGCATAAAAAAACTTAATAAATTAAAAAACTTTTTAATAAAAAATTTATTAAAGTACAAGTCGCATAAAAGAGAAAGTCAAGGTCGCATAAAAAGGTACCTTACACATGGTACTTTTTACTTACAAAATTGTACTTTCCAATAGTATCCAAAAAGTACAAGTTTTAATATTTTAATCAAGTTGCATAAGTCGCATGAGGGCAATTGGGTAACCAAGTTCCAATTTGGCTATTCTTTGAAGCACCCTTCAAAAATTAGGGCACAAATGGAATTATTCATACTTCATGTGTCATGAATGAGCAAATCCGATTGAGGTAAGTTGACGCGGTAAGATAAGAAGAGTAAAATGTAAAGGGAGTGTGGGAAAGTTTTATGACAGCTTTTGCAGTAAGTATATTGAAACGGCCCTCACAAAAAGCTTCTGATTATCATCTAGTAATCAATTTTCAAGAAGTGTGAACTTATTATATTTTCAACTTACAGTTAGTAATTAAGAACCTAAAGTTATCTTCGTAACCAATTCCAGAATAACAATATATCATAATTATTCATTGGATGGTTTTTGAGACTGAGGCCAATGTGTTTAATTAATAAAAATGTAACTTTCAACATATTTGGTGTGATGTTACAAAGACATGATTTCCTTCAGTCCATTTGGTTTGATATTCAACCTTACTTATCTTCATTTTGTCCCCAAAATAAAAAATATTGACGAACAAAAACTAAAAATAGATATATAGATGGTCATGATAGCATTTGTTTCTCATCATAAATCTGACATTGGAATATGGTCAAATGGATATGCGCATGTGTCACCATTGAGATCCATTTTGTGTTACTTTCTTACCAGCGGGTTACCCGCGTGTTGCAGCGGTGGGTACCCTGTGATTAATCGAAGAAAAACAAAAGGAAAATAACCCCGATCAGGGCCCGGTTCACCCATTCCGGCTTTCAAAACTATATGTGTTGGATGTTAGTAGATAATTAGGCCCAAGCCCAAATTGTGGGTTTGGGTCCATTAGGGTTTGCTTATGTTTCCACTCTATATATTGTGGCTGAATAATAAATCATACCTCAAGTGTTTTCTATCATGCTACATGGTATCAGCCATTAAGATCCTAAACCCTAATCACGTATCTTCCGCACTTCATCACAAAATAGTCGTCCTCCGGTCATCGGCTCGCCGATGATTCGGAGGATCCCAAACCTAATTAGCCTTTTCGTCTCTTTTCTTTTACAGTGTTGATTTCATTAAGTTTGATGTCGGGAATGTTGTCATGGACGGTTGTTTTGTGGTGGACACCAGAACTCCGCCAAACAACACTGGAACCCATCCAAACAACCACCGATTCAATAACACAAATCGATACTATCCTATATCCTACTCCCATCGTCACTTCTCCATATCAAACAACTCCATCTCAACAAAAACTGGAAACATAAAATCAAATCCAAAGATCTCTGATTGTATTGTGTTCGAATCTCTCAAAATAAATGTCCAGACCTCAAAGATCTTTAAAAATATATCGAACAAATACATTCATCATCGATCTTGACGAAAAACAATATACCTACCCGAGACCTATTGAAAGATCTTGAAGCTAATACCTTCTTGTGTTCTTCGTGCATTTGAAGTAAATAAAAGGGTTTGTGTTTTGTTTTTTGATTTGAGCAGATAACAAGTAAGAGACGTCTTGTGTTGAAATTTATATTGAAGACGTATAGTGAAGTGGGGTTGCTGCTCAGTTTTCATGGTTGTTTCAATAGCGTGATAAGATTAAAAGAGTTTGATTTGTGTTATGGTTGGTGAAGGTTGCGTCAGATGTGGAAAGGAAAACGATAGGCGGAGATTTTGAGAAGTGTTTGTTAGGGTATTATTGTTATGAGAATTTGTAGGGTTATTACTATAATAATTTAATAAGTTGTTTGTTTTATTTTTTATTCGTGCTAAGGTCACGAGTTGTTAAATTGTGCTAAGGTCACGTTCATGCTAAGGTCATGAGTTGTTAAATCGTGCTAAGGTCACGTTCATGCTAAGGTCATGAGTTGTTAAATCGTGCTAAGGTCACGTTCGTGCTAAGGTCACGAGTTGTTAAAATGTGCTAAGGTCACGTTCTTGTTTTGTTGTATGTTAATGTTTTGTTTTGTTTTATTTCTTTTTTTCTAGTTTACTTCTTCAGTCTGAGCTTTCGCGATTTCGCCGCTCGGACTGCGGGGAGTGTTAGTAGATAATTAGGCCCAAGCCCGAATTGTGGGTTTGGGTCCATTAGGGTTTGCTTATGTTTACACTCTATATATTGTTGCTTAATAATAAATCATACCTCAAGGGTTTTCTATCATGCTACATTGGCATATAAATTGTATAAAGCTTTGTGTGTTTTATTAGTTTGTTCAATGTGTATAATAACATGTACTTTTCATTTTATGGGTGTTTTGAAAATTATACTATTAGTAATGAGTGTTTTAAGAATAACATTAAATGTGTTGACTAGTCAATAAGTATGTGTTGTGAATTGGTTAATTGTACATATTACATGAATGTTTGTATTATTGAATTTCAACTCTTTGTTGTTTTCATTAAAGATTGTACAATGTGCATCAATATTACTTAATTTTTTGCATTGAATAAAAAGAGAGTCTCTAATTTTCTTTATATTAGCATTTTTTTATATTATTATTTTTTTGAACATGGAGTAGCATCTTGGGTACCCCAAAATCATAATAACCAAAGGACTAGCCTAAATTGCAAAATCAACTTCTCATGAAACCAATATAGTTGACAACTAAAGGCTTTTAAGCTGCATTGTGCAGACATATGAGAAAAGAAACTGTCATTATTCGACTGTGATATTGCATAACTAAAAAGCAGCCAACCAAGAAAATCTACATGAGCAAATATTCACATAACATATAACGAAGAAATCACGGATAAACAGACCGCCTTAATCAGAGATCACGGCTAAACACCTTAAAACAAGATGCATTCATGTTCTAGTCAGAAAGTAAAACATAACAAAAAAATGAAAAGTAGTCTGGCTACCTTGCACTAGAGTATCATAAGTAAAGATAAGAGAAGTAAACGCAACAAAAGTCATTGTTTTAAACATAGCAAAAGGCTATGCTTTCCTCTAATGACATTTAATAAAGTCATTCTTATTAACAAAAATTGCACTACCCTTGGATTCTTCTGATGAAAAAAGTAACCTAGCTTGTCAAAGAAGCTGCAATACATTCAAAGGACATATGCGGTTTTTAGTAATGGAAGTGCCTTAAATGAATTGCTTGCATAAGAAACGTTACGGCATGAATGAATCTAAAGGTGGTCAAATGTGTCAAACGGATTAAATGAGATAATTGTACAAAAACGAGTTGTAAAATGACCCGCGCGTTGCGGCGGGCTAAGCAAATGTCAGGCCCGACCCTAGCTATGGGCAGTCAGGGCGACCGCCCAGGGCATCACACAAACAAGGGGCATTTTTTTTCTGATTTGTATACATGAGAGAAATTACAAATAGGACGAGATTCATGCTCAATAAGAATGAACAGTAGCAGTTTCACGTTGGCTATTTGGGGAAGATGAAAAACAAAGAGAGAGAAAGAAATTAAAGAAGTTTGTCATGTAGTTGTGTGCCAATAGTCACGTGTGGATGTAAATGGGTGGATTTACTTTAATTAGTACTCGTAATATTCATCTCATTTTTTATTTGCTACGAGGCTTGGTCACACCCGTGCGTTACATCGGGCTTGGTCTATGAGAAAATTTTGATTGTTACTCTCTTGTTACAATTCTTATAGTTTTAACTTCGTATCAATTGTACTAAAGTTACGCCTTTAAAAAAAGTGTACTAAAGGTACGCAAGAGTTGTAAGTTACTTTTTTTCATTTGAGCACTGTATCAAACACCTACTGCACATGATTCGTATAAAACGCTCTAACTTTGAACAAATTCATTGGGTATAATGCAACAAATATCTGAAGCTAACAATTTTGTCCGAGCTATTTCATTGGCTAAAAGTGCCCCCGTTTGTACATTAGTGGTTGCAAAGCATGCTGCTGGCCAACTTTAGCAATCATCAGTAGAAGCATCTACTATTATGATATGAGTAAACTAAAAGCATACATTGTTTTATTGCATTTTGGTTTTGATTCAATATGGAATTGATTTGTCCATAAATTTTAACTCTTTGTTGAGTAAAAGTATAGTCAGATCATAATTGTTACACCATACTTTCATAACACACATTGTTATAGCAAGTATGTGAAGTTGGTGTGAATGAGAGTTTTCCTGAAGCAGATGTTTAGTGTACATATCCGATATGTATAAGATATTGACCTAATTTTGCCACTGTAAATATAACTCATATATATTGACCTAATTTTTATTGCTCTTGATGGATAAATATATATCTTCTACCGGGAAGCGATCAGATTAAAAGTTGTCAAAACTTGATGTATTCGGAGGTTGATCATATTTGTGTTCTTTCACGGTTTATGCAGGAGTTGGCACTAAAAAGTTTTTAATTTTAACGATCAAATAAATTGGAAAATCTTGATTCTTCCCGAGGATTGATCATATTTTAACTGCGTTTGAAATATTGCCATTTGCTTGCACACAATTTGAATATTCACTTCTGATGTAGGCTTCGAACATTTAATAGTTGATTACATATTGGCGCTTTGCATATATGACTTTGAAAATCTGGATGACAATCTCGGTCTTGCGGCTACTGAGAATGGTATGCTGCTGTGTTTCCACTCACACGGCTTTTGAGTCCAATAGCTTTCTATGGTTGCGAATCCATTTTATTAACAACTTAAAGCTCAGGGCTACAAAACATCATGAACTGGTGATATTGTATGTGCTGGAGCGGTTCATTGGTGTCTGCATATAAATGAAAATCACATATTAGAACCACATTGAACCGAGCCACTTAAAACTTCAGCTTGCCACTGAAAGGTCACCAAAAAAACTCGAAACGACCCATTTGCTATAAAATGCAATACGCATTAACCTAAGTAATATACTAATTATTGGTTTTTGGATCAAGTGTTTACCTTAACTATGAGCTTTTTCGTAGAGGTCGTGTCAGCAATACTAATTGGCTACTGATGTATGTGTATTTTTTGTTGCTCTTTTTTCGTTGGGAGATGATTGCTTTGCATCCTAAAACCAAGAACAAAGAAAAAACAAATAATCAGTTGCAAAAAAAGTATAAAACATGAAATAGCATTTTGAATGCAGAAGTATTTCTATTCAAAACATGTAGGCATATTCATAAGCTGTGAAGAGGGTGATGATGAAGTTCCCACCTACGATCTATTATGTTCCAATAAACCATATAGTTGACAACTTCTTTCTTGATTGCTTCTTGTGCCCGATATACTACTGCATAAACATAGCCCATCCCTGATGTCTTCTTACCATTAACGATTCTTAAAAGCCTTAAGAAAGGATCTGTTAAATGAGTAATTACTGTATACATGGACCAAAACGGCGGATCGCTGATATAATCCAGAGTATTGTATCCCTTGTTGGAATTTAGGGTCTTGATAATCAGTGGCAGACCCAGGAATCCAAAACAGGGTGTGCACAAATACTAGTAAAACTATTAGAAATTTTGATCTTTCAGGCCCGGAATTCGGGCTAGATTTTTCGGGTCGGGTTTTCGGGTTAAGCAAGATTATTCTTTTTTTTATCCAAATTATCGAAAATTTGATTTATTTTACCGAGTTTTAGTTATTTAAGCCTAAAAACACTCAAATATGCCATAAAATACATGTACTATATAACGTATAGACAAATATCTTTCCGAGTCAATATCCCGATCGATATTGTATACTCATCACGCAAGACATTGAGATTGCTATTTAACTGGCTACTAGCATTAAAATCCTAATTTTTCTAAATTATAATGAACTTGAATTAAACATAATCCAAAATAATAGAGAATCTAAACAGGGTCTAAAATACTTGCCAATTTTAGTGGGTTGGGTCTTAAGAAAGGAAATGATGGGCTCAATACTTAATATTATAACTTAAATCCCAACTGACCCACTAAAACCACAATATCCATTGACCATTTGACCTTATATCATCTTCTTCACAAAAGAGGGGACGCTGAGTTACTCAGATTTTCATGAGAGCTTATTCCATTTTCTTTCTCAACTCAATAATGGTAAGATCGGTTTGGGTATGCACCCATGATTATCTTACATTTTGGAGGGTGTGCACTCTCAAAGTTTTGGTGTATTTTGTAGTAACTATTGAAAAAAAACAAAAAAATTTACACTACTATAAATTTTCACAGGGTATGCACGTGCATACCCGTGCTACACTCTAAATCCGCCCCTGTTGATAATCATAGATTGCCGGATAAATTCTTGAATCGTGTAAAAGTCCACTTTCCTGATACAATATTTCGACCCTATTTGGTGCCTTGGGTTACACGAAATTCGTATACGGATAAGACAAGAATACACTCTAATTCTAGGCACAAGAAAGAGAGGAAAACATTGAATAATTTGTTGTGTTTGTTATTGATATGAAGATGTTCCTATTGTAAGACCAAATTATGTTTATATGTATATATAAACTTAATGGTAGTTGTAGGGAAAGGTTGTGACTCTTGGTGAAAAGCCACTTGCCTTTTAAATGTTACAGGAACAGTATTGTAACAGTTTCTAACCGTCGCTAACTGCTGTCCAAGACAAAGGTATGTCTAGCAGCGACAGTTTAGTGACCACAGATTCTGTCACTATTTCATCCTTTGACTTTATATTCACAACCTTTTTCATTATCGTATCCGAAATCAAGTTAATTAGTTTATACAAGCGTGCATTCCACACCTTCGAACTCGTATTATAACGTAACTTGAAATCCATTTGGTCTCGGGTAAATCATCATTACATAAAATCTTTGATGACACTAAAATCACCAACAATTCTCCCCCATTTTAGTGTAATCCTTGATTTCCCAAATAATCAAAACAAACCAAACTCATGCATAAATGAAAATGTCTTAGAGATTGAATTTTCACATTGTATATTACGCATTCCAAATATTCGAGAATCAGGGTGTCCTACGGATTGAACCCATCAACTCGTTTGAATACTCGAAGATAATATACACACGAGTTTCTACATTTCTCCAATGTTTGTACTTGACGCTTTACAAGCCATGCGTCCTTATCCATTCATGAGCATATAGGAAGCCAAGTCCAAGCTTCTTGAAGCGGCAAAACTTCATGCTCACATAGGTAATTCTTTTAATCATGCACTGCGTTGCACTTTTTCAAAAAAAACTATTAAGAAGATAAACTTCAACCTTTTTATCTTGCAGGTGTGAACACAATCCTTGGGATAATATAACATGTGTTCCAATCTCTAAGTGTGAGCTTTCCGCATTGAATTCAGCCTCTAACGTTGTATTAGAGAGGAATTGGGTGTCTCACCATTAGAGAATTTAAATGGACTTTTACTTCCCAAACTCCGACTTGTGCACTAAGTCGAATGTGAACCACAATGGTAAGCAATTGATATGAGCATGGTAACATTGACTTTGAAACATAATACCATATGTTTATTAGCAAGTCCTTTAACCATTATACTTTTTTTTAGAAAAGATGTTAAACAACAATTTATGATGCATACGTTGTACAACCTTTTCCTTTGATCACAAGATACTACATTTATACCAAGCGTAGAATCCTAACACTTAATTCATTCGTAATCTTCTTGATCAATTATCCAACTTGCATCAATTTATCTTTATAACTAAAAGAATCCCTTTTAGATTTTAAACCATAACCCTTGGTACCCAACATATCATTTACATATAAACAAATGATACATCCTTAACCAATAATACATCGTCTAGATACAAGCACTATGTGTCCACTAGACAAAATAACTTGGTCAACTATGTTTTGGCTAACAATTTTTGGCTGCGATTACTCCAACACAATTAAACATGTTATCATTCCAAAAATTCAACATGTCATCATGCCAAGCAAGCACAGTTATTATATACTGTAATAAATAATTATATATGTTGATTAGCCATGTATGTAAGTTTGTACGAGCAATTGTTACATAATTTTTATGACAAAATCATGCATTATGCATACACATCAGTAAGAATCCCACTTACTACATGAATCAAAGATTCAAGACATAAATTTCACAAATAACACATGCCAATCGTTATCATGCATAGACATACATACTCATTACACATGTATATTTTAGTCATTCATGTTATATGTATAGAACCCCTGGCAACTTTGGTAACATATTGAATAAGTTACATGACTTTCATTAAGATGAGAAAACAAGCTCATACGTTAGCTACATGTTCGAATAAATAATCTCCAATTAAGAAGACTAATTATTTCAAGCAAATCGATCTCACTTAGTCATTCCCCAGCAAACATGACGCCTTATGTTCGCTTCCAGTAGAATAATATAAGTGATTGATTCCTTGTCGACAAGCAAACTGGATCGATTGAAGGATAGTTCAGTTTCGAGTTTGCATCAAGGCAGGGATGAAGTAACATCCACTTTTTGTCACTTTGAAAAATAAAGAAACAAAATAAAAACTTCATTTTTCCTAGATATCCGATTATCCACAGTCCACACCATTCCATCACATTTAGAAATTAGAAATTCTTGCATTTTTTAAAAAATAGTTCCTTTCACAACATATGGTCATGCATGAAACAATTTAATATGGATATATGAAGGCAAGTATAAACTGACCCTTCATCATGTTCACAACAAAATTGACACATATCTCATTGTTTTCTAGGGACATACCACTCAATCTCATGGCCAAGACACGAGAATCATTGCCTCATAATTTACAAAGCATTAACAATCAATTGTTGCCTTGAATGCATGTTCTTTTGCAAAATTAATTAACCGCTATTCGATTTTGCCATATAATTAATGTGCGCTTTGCGGTTCTTTATTGGTAACACATATCCAGAAGTATTTATAAAAAATAAATAAACATCAAGACAATAATTCTAAAAGCTTTATCAATATTAAAACCGGAAATATTTACTGGCATAACTACTATTATCATGCCACATGTAAAATAATCATACGTGTATCATGCATTTGATATATACGGGCATCACATATTAACAAAGATGTAAAGAAATTACATACTTGTATGATTGAACCAAGTGCCTCTTCCATTGTCCGCATAGATTTCCACGATACCAATAATCCAAACTTTCCAATCCGTATCCCTAGAACCTTTTAATCAAATTTCTCTGTAGCCTTACCGAATTTGAGTGTCATATATATCTCTAACAGATCATAATTTACACAATTCACCAGTCAAGATTATCGCTCAGAAGTTATTGTATCAGTTTGTTGGAATTTAGGGTCTTGATAATCATAGATTGCCGGATAAATTCTTGAATCGTGTAAAAGTTCACTTTCCTGATACAATATTTCGACCTTATTTGGTGCCTTGGGCTCGTATAGGGATAAGACAAGAATACACTCTAATTCTAGGCAAAAGAAAGAGAGCAAAACATTGAATAATTTATTGTGTTTGTTATTGATATGAAGATGTTCCTCTTATAAGACCAAATTATGTTTATATGTATATATAAACTTAATGGTTGTTGTAGGGAAAGGTTGTGACTCTTGATGAAAAGCCACTTGCCTTTTAAATGTTACAGCAACAGTATTGTAACAGTTTCTAACCGTCGCTAACTGCTGTCCAAGACAAAGGTATGTCTAGCAGCGACAGTTTAGTGACCACGGATTCTGTCACTATTTCATCCTTTGACTTTATATTCACAACCTTTTCCATTATCGTATCCGAAATCAAGTTAATTAGTTTATACAAGCGTGCACTCCACACCTCCGAACTCGTATTATAACGTAACTTGAAATCCATTTGGTCTCGGGTAAATCACCATTACACAAAATCTTTGATGACACTAAAATCACCAACATCCCTGTCTTTTTTATAGTATGTACATTCCATCCACTCGTCTGAGATTACCATGGATTGGAGGTTGTGCAATCCGTTTGAATGAGGGCTTCATATACTTCATTCCTGAAATCATATAGATAGGCCATTTAAGTTACTGTATTTATACGATCCATACATAACAAAAAACTTGATTTACATACAGATTTTTTTAATATACGTATATAGCTTTCCGATTTCATCAAGTAACATGAGCTGAAGCTAATAATCAGTTTAATATTTGTAACAGATAAAAAAACTTAGGACTCGTGAAATTTTAACAAATAACGATCATACATATTTGAACTACATATATCTAAAAATCATACCGAATCTCAAAACCTTTTTGTCACTAATTCAAAACCACTTGAAAATACACACTGTAACTCACACTTAAGGGGGAGTTTGGATTACTGGTATGTGCTTAATTACACATACCATTTTCCATTAAAGACGGACTTAAATGACTAAAAACATACCAAAAATACATTGTATTTGTATGTTTTGCATTTGAATTGTGCAGGAACGGATATTCAAAAAGAAAGCCAAAAACAAACAAAACCAAGCAAGGGATGGAAAAGACCAAGTCAAGTCAAAGTCTAAAGTCAACCACATGAAGAAAATACAACTTGGGGGACTAAAATTGCCAAACCCCAAGTTGTATTGCAAGAATCAAAAGACAAGGGTCGAAATTGCAAAAGGGGCAAAGTTTACAAGAAAGTTATAAAGACTTGAGGGACCAAAGCTGCCAACCTACCCAAAATAACCATTTTCCCGCCCAAACAAAACCCAGGTACAGCTAGGGATGTCGTCCCATACTTCTACCCTGCAAAACCACTCAACACCCTAGATAAATCATTTCAACCACTCCTCTATCAACCCCCCCCCCCCCAGCTGTATAAGTGCCATGTTGGCAATCCCTCACCATTCCTAAGTATTTTCGATGGCTATGATTGACTCCAAAGAAGCACAAAAGAAATTGAAGGCTGGGATTTGTTTTAGAATCGCCTCACACAACAAGCACACTTAGTTTTTGTCTCTACAAAGAAACACAGAAGAAAGAGGTCCCAAAGAAGAAGACTTCGGCTATAAATAGAGCCTTTTGTAAGCCTTTGAGGCAACTAGTTAATTTTAGAATATCCTAGCTTAAATTTTTAATATAACTTAGCTTATTTTCAGTTATTTACAGCTTTTACTTTTAGCTTTGTAACACTTTCAAGTTTTAATGCAAATTTGAGGTTTTAAGTCAATTTACAATTCCAAGTGTTAAGTTTCTTAATTTTGTTGTTTTGTGTTCAAAAAGCTCTCAACACAACTTGTTTATAAACTGCTTTAATTAAGTAAACCAAAAAAAAAGGTAAGTAGTTAAGAGAAAATTGCAAAAATCACTCTCAAATACACCACAGCTTATTTTATGGATGATAAGCCAGTTCTGGATGGGCTTATGGACACTACTAGCTTGTTTTATACAAGCTAGAGCTTGTAGATTCTTGGTTTAGCCCTGTTTTGAGCAAGGGTGTTGTAAGTCTCTCTTTTTCTTACTTTTCTTATTTGCTATAGAACTGCTTATTAGTGCCTATTTGTTACTTATGTTTACTTATTTGTGTTTTATCAGAATGTTTAGTGCTTATCTTACTTAGTTGTTAGTTTAAAAGTGATTAGTGCAACTTTCTTAGTTAGTACTGTTAGTTCATTTAATAAAACTATTAGTTTTGAGTTAATACTGTAGATTAATTTAGCTTATTTAAGTGCTTATCATTGATTGGAATCTGTTCATAAGTACCTTATGTTGTCATTTGATAATCTATTTTTAACAATTAGGATCAAATCAGCTTGAATAAAATGACTTTTGAAAACTTTAAGAGGTTTTTAGAACTAGCGGTACTAACTTTTAACTAGCGGTACTAACTTTTAAAGCTAGCGGTACTAACTCCAGGTTAGTACCGGTAGTTCACCAATTTTTGATCTCACTTTTAGGATAGTTAGATTAGGTTTTAGGTTATGATTTTTTGAACATAAGCTCATTGGAGGGTGAACTAAATCTGTTTGAGGTTTGTTTAAAGTTTTGAGCTTATTTCAGTAGCTTATTTTAGGTCTAAAAGTGCTTATTTTCATTAAAATCCAAAAAATAGTAGTGTAGTCATTTGTGCTTATTGTGCTTATTTCAGTGGCTTATTTAAAAAAGTGAATAGGTGGGCTTAATAAGGACTCATTAGTGAGCTTATTTCCAAAAGCCCACTTTTCAGTTTGGCTTATTGGTGATTTTAGCTTATTTTGAATTTGGCGTGTCCAAAATACCAAAAAACCAAAAGTTTAAGCAAGTTTCTGCAATCAGCAGCTTATTTGGCTTTTTGGAGCTTATAAATTGCTTATTTTCGCAAGGTGTCTTTATTAAAGTTGTTTAAAAACATGTTGTGAACAACTTTCGTGTTTTGCGTTTTGGCTAAAAAGACTTTTTAAAATCAGCACTTTTTGAGAGCTTGGACTAAAAACGGGATTGTAGCTTTTTAGCTCATTTGTCATTCTAGTTTATTCTAGTTGCTTATTCTTACTCCTGAAGTGCTTATTAGGGTTATTTAAACTTCTGTTTTAGCTTATTTGCTTATTTCTTGTATCTTTGTGTTTTATTAGTCTAGCAGTACTAACTTAAAGCTAGCAGTACTAACTCCAAGTTAGTACTGGTAGTTAATACTGTTAGTACTGCTGTGTTTCTCTTGTTTAATTTAGCTTAATTGCATGCTGAATTTGCTTATTTAGAGTTAGTTTAGTTTATTTGTCTGTCTTAAGCTTATTTGAGCTTATTTGTGTTTTAGCTTATTTTCCTTGCTTATCTTTGTGTGCTTTTGCTAATTAGGTCTAGTGCCCAATCATAATCACATCCTTGTCATATTCAAACATAAATCATCAATCCGTAATTCGATTTTCCATCTCTAGCCTCGTTGGGACATAACGACCCGGAGACTCTCTACACTGCTTCCGGTTTCATTGATCTTGTGGATTCTGAGCCTTGTTGTATATTTATATATGTTTACATTTATCTATGTATAAAGAGGGTTGAGTTTACGCGAGTCAATTTTTGGCGCCGTTGCCGGGGAGGCTGTGAAACGAATTTCGTTACATTTGACAATTTGTGTTTGAATCTGTGAATATTTTCTTTTATAAAAATATAAAAGGTACAAAAATATTTTTCAGTTTCTTTTTATTAGTATAATTATCATCTAAAAACAAAAGAAAAACCAAAAATATAAAAACATTTTCCATAAAAAGAAATAAAATTCACAAATTGGTAAAAATACCAAAATATAATATTCTCAATTGAGGTATTATCATAATAACTTCCGGTGAACTTGTTGGTTCCCAACTCGAACAAAAGATTCAAAAACTTGCCATTTGTGTCTCTTACGACATACGGCTCACCTTGAAAAGTTAAACAAGCTATAAAGTGGGTATAAGGAGGGTTGTTCCTAGGAACTACGACCCGAAAGGAGAAATAAGCTTCGCGCTATTCCTACTCCTCCGCTCACCTGTGCGTTTATCTTTTTGAGAGCTACCGTGAAGTAAGTAGATTATTTGGTAGAAGTTGTCTTATCTCATTGTCCGGTAAAATACATTGTGAATAAATCATTGAAAAACCAAAAAATTAGTGTAAATTTTCTTTTTATATCTCTATTTTAGTGCATGCGCACTCGTTCTCAAGCTCGTCGTCTACGACAACAACATCGACAACAACAACAAGTTCCTCCGAATCTTGTTGAACCTCCCAAAGATACGATGGCTGATAATCGGCAGAATTGCTCCAGGCTCCCACCGAGGGATACGAGGACGCAATTGTTGTTCCTGAAATCGCAGCAGCAAATTTTGAGATCAAGCATGGGTTGCTAACTCTTGTCCAGAACAAGCAGTTCTTCGGACATGACAAAGAGGACCCACATGCCCACATCCGTTACTTCAATAAAATCACCTCTACTTTGAGATATCCTAATGTCCCGACCACATCAATTAAGTTGATGCTTTTTCCTTTCTCTCGATCGATGGGGGCAGGCCCAAATATGGCTTGAGAAAGAACCCCCCCTCGATCAATTCAGACATGGGATGACCTCCGTTTGCTAAATTCATAAATCAGTTTTTCCCACCTTCTAAAATTACAAATCTCAGAAACGAAAATTACCATTCCAAACAAAGATTGATGATCTATTAAAAAGGCCTTGGGATCGATTCAAAGATCTTCTCCGAGCATGTCCACATCATGGATTCTCCGGAGCTTCACCAACTTGATACATTTTTACCATGCTTTAAATGTCAATTGATCAAGACTCTTTAAGCTCTGTCTTAAGCTTGTTCGAGTTTATTTGTGTCTAGTGTAAAAGTTTTAAGTGTTTTTACCATTTCTAGCTTTTATTTTTGTTCCAGCTTATTTTTATGTGCATTTTCTTATTAGTTTTAGCATCAAATCATTCCTTGTCATATTCAAACATCAATCATCAATCGTCTTTCGATTTTCCATTTCTAGCCTCGTTGGGACTTAACGACCTGGGAACACTCTATACTGCTTCCGGTTTTCTTGGTCTCGCGGATCCTGATCCTTGTTGTGTATTTATATTTATATTTACTTATTGATACATAAAAAGAGGGGTGAGTTCGCGCGAGTCAAATTTTGGCGCCGTTGCCGGGGAGGCTGAATACGAATTTCGTTACGTTTGACAACTTATGTTTACATTTGTGAATATTTTCTTCTATAAAAACATAAAAAGTACAAAAATATTTTTCAGTTTCTTTTATTAGTAATAATTATCATCTAAAAACAAAAGAAAACAAAAAAAATATATATATTTATATATATATATAAACATTGTCCATAAAAAGAAATAAAATTCACAAATTGGTAAAAATACCAAAATATAATATTCTCAATTGAGGTATTATCATAATAACTTCCGGTGAACTTATTGGTTCCCAACTCGAATCAAAGATTTAAAACTTACCATTTGTGTCCCTTACGACGTACGGCTCACCTTGAAAGGTTAATCAACACCCAGCTTACCAAGCTCCAGCTCATCAAGCTTCGGGTGTGTCTAAGCCCGATTTTGATAACTACGTCAAGGCTAATGATGCGGTTATGCAAAATATGCAAAACCAAATGTCCAACATAACCGACTTGCTCACCAAAATCGTAAATTCCAATCAAGCTAACCCGAAGGGTGAATTGAAAGCAATTACCACAAGAAGCGGTGTTTCATATGATGGACCTCAAATTCCACCTCCGGTGGTGGAAGTTGAAACCGAGGTGACAAAGGACACGGTGCTTCCTAACGGAAGTACCAAAGACGTCCAACCTCCAATAGTCCAAGTTGATGAACCAGTTGTCATGCCTAGAGCTAAAACGACTTTACCATATCCATCTAGGTTAAACAAGGAGAAAATCCACGAAAAGGACGATCTTTTAGCTTTGAAATTCATGGAAAATTTTCGGAATCTCCACTTCGAGCTGAGCTTCGCTGATGCTCTCCTGCACATGCCTAAGTTTGCACCAATGTTCAGAAAGCTTTTCTTTTAACGAATACCGTGGCAGATTTGGTCTCTAATGGGACATGGTCTTGGCCTAATTCATGGCTCCTTAAGGCA
>BQNB010038789.1:0-48511 GCA_026074375.1 Tanacetum coccineum | reverse complement strand
GATCATAATCAAGAACAAGATTTTAATAAAACATACGAATACTATATTAATAATAACTAATAACCTAGGCGCCTTCTAGAATCGAAACTTTGTTTTCTCTAATCTTTAATTATGTCAGAACCCATGCCTACTATACCTACTCAGTCACCCTTTACATATCCTATCCCTAATTCATCTGCTTCACCTTCAGTCACTCAAGATGATACCTTCATGCCTAATCCATCTGCTTCACCTTCATTCACTCAAGATGATACCTTCATGCCTGAACCCATACAACCAATGCCTACATTCACACAGACTGCTTTCTCACAACCTGCTGTTCACACTCAACATACTCATCCTGCACAAACCAACCCGACTGGTCAGCAGTACCCTAATAATGTCCAGTCACAACAGTTTCAACAGTTCCAAACAGCCACTATCTCTGCCAACAATGCAAAATTTCCTTATCTAGAGAAGGAAAAATATGAGATATGGGCTATGAAGATGGAGTACTGGATACAGAATGCTGATCATAATCTTTGGAGGATTGTTCAGCAAGGGAACAGTCCAAAGAGGTTGGGAAAAGATGCAAAAGGAAATACAATTGTTCATCCTCCTGTTTCTCTTGATGAACATGTTGCTGTACAAAGGGAAAATAAGGTGAGAACCTTGTTGCTTCAGGCTCTACCTGAAGATCATATGCCTGATTTTCATCATTATGATGATGCAAGGGATATTTGGATGGCAGTTAAGGCTAGGTTTGGTGGGAATGAAGAATCGAAGAAGATGAAGAAGACTATGCTTAAACAGCAGTTTGCAGAATTCTCTGTGACAGAAGAAGAAGGCCTACATAAGGGTTATGACAGATTTCAGAAGATTCTGAGTCAGTTGAATCAAGGTGACGCAAGTTGCTTTGGCATTAAAAACAAGAGGTGGCCTTGAATCAATGAGCTTTGATGATCTGTATAACAAACTAAGGTCACTTGAACTTGATGTCAGAATTGGTCATAGTTATGGTGTGAAAGTTGCTGCTGCTCCCACTCATTCTGCTTTCATTGGAACTGCTTGTTCTGGCTCAAAGCCTACTTATTCTGATCAGCAGCGTATTGTTCCATCAGTTTCTCAGACTTCTGGTCGTTCTGATAACGTAATGGAATGTGTTCTGCATTCTTTTGTTGCTGAGAATGAACAAGATCAAGATATGATCTATGAAGACTTTGACCAGGTTGATCAGTTGGAGATGGAAGAAATGGACTTAAAGTGGCAAATGGCTATGCTCTCTTTGAGGATTAACAGGTTTGAGAAGAAGGCAGGACGAAAGATGAACTACAACAATCAGCAGCCTGCTAGATTTGACAGAAGGAAGGTTAGATGCTACAAATGTCTTCAATTGGGACATTTTGCTAGGGAGTGTAATGTGAAGACAGTTGATGATAAGGCTAGGTATTCTGCTTTTAAGGTCACAGAAGTTAAGACAGACGAACCAAAAGCCTTGGTCTCTGTTGATTCCATGGTGAATTGGTCAGATCATGCGGCAGAAAACAAGACTGATGAGGTTGCAAAGGTATATGGGATGATGGCTGGACTTCATGCTGATAATAGTGGTGCTGATATTTCTAATGCTGCTGATGAGTTTGCTATGATGGGAATTTCTCCTAAGGTACAAAATTGTCCCCTTGGTTGTGATTCTAAAATTAATGATCTTAATACTATGTATAATAATCTTGATAGACTGTATAATGATTGTTACATTAAAGTTCAGGCATATCAGCATGCTGTTAAAACTTTAGAATCACAAAAAGATTGGTACCATAAAACTCAGATGGCTTTAGAAGAAAAGATTAGGGTTTTATCTGCTAATCTAGAAAACACCACTAACACACTGAGCTATACTGAAAAATTACATGATCAGGCACAAAAAGAAAAGAAAGAATGGGAAGTCAAGTTTGAAGCGACATTAGCTAGATTTGAAAAGTGGAAGGAATCTTCCAAGAACTTAAAAAAATTGATAGATAGCTCTATGTCTACAAGAACTAAAATTGGCCTAGGATTTCAAGAGTACTTTGGAGTAGATGAAGTGTTTGATTTGTCCACACCTAGTGTCTTTTACTCAGACCCTGTTGAGAAGGAGGATAAACCTCTTTACTCAAGGTTTGTCAAGGCTGGGGAAATGCATGCTGTTCCTCCTCCTATAACTGGAACTTATATGCCCAGCCCATACCAGTCTGACATAGAAGAAACACAGGTAAGTTATGGTTCAAAGTCTGATAACAAAACTTCTGAAACTATTTCAGAATCTAATGACTTTGTCTCTTGTGATAACAGTGAAAGTCTTCAGACTCTGAGACCCATGCATCCTGTGATTCAAGCCTCAAGACCCAGACAAGACATCACTCTGCTGTTGATATCCAGACTTTGCCAGAGTCTGATGTTGAAGACCCAAACTCCACCACTGGCAGTCCTAGTTTTTCTTGTTCGGAGAATGTAAAATCTCCTAGGATTATTTGTAATAAAAGTGGAATGAACAATAGGAATGTGTGTAAAAACAATTCTGTGCGTGTTAAGAAATGTTTTGTTTGTGGTAGTAAATTGCATTTGATTAAAGATTGTGACTTTTATACTTGTATAGTCTCTGTCCCTTATAAATCTAAAGCAGCATCTGTTCCTGCTGGTAGTAGGAATTCGTCAGCATCTGTTACTGCTGATGGATCTGATCCTGCTGTTAGTAGAAACAGACCAGCAGTCAACTCTGCTGATAGACCAAAACCTACTGAAAAGATTGGACAACCTACTGGTTGGTCTAAACGAGTTTCTGCTGGTAGACCAGTTTCTGCTGGTAGACCAGTTTCTGCTGGTTCCCCAGTTTCTGCTGGTAGACCAGTTTCTGCTGGAAGACCAGTTTCTGCTGGTAGACCAGTTTC
This sequence comes from Tanacetum coccineum, assembly GCA_026074375.1. Taxonomy (NCBI): domain Eukaryota; kingdom Viridiplantae; phylum Streptophyta; class Magnoliopsida; order Asterales; family Asteraceae; genus Tanacetum; species Tanacetum coccineum. Next base: position 45,608 of record BQNB010038789.1, on the reverse strand, counting down.
TGCTGGTAGATCAGTTTCTGCTGGTTGCCTCAATCCTGCTGCTCGACCATATTTCAGACCATCTTTTGTACATTTTAATACGAATTGGCCTAACGTATATGATCCTATGATTAAGGGACGAAGGGATACTGCTGTTAAGACCTCAGCAGATTACTCTTGGAGGAATCAAAGACCACAATTTTGGGGGTCCAAGAGTAATGGTGGATCTCATCAATCCACATGGTTTCACACTTAATGATCCACAAGGCAGGCTCAAGTCAGAAATGACTTGGGTCTCTCAAGTGTTACTAATCATTTTTTGTTGTATGATTTGTAGGAGTGATCTAGTACAGATAATGACATAGGATCGTTGGTTAGTGGTTGCTCAAGAAGGTTTTTTTATGACAGGAACAAGGAGAAGCTTGTGATTTGTGCCAGGTCAAGGGACGAGCATTGTAAATTTGGAGGTGAGATTGGTAGAGATATCAGAACAAGGCCCATAAAGACTTCAAAGTTTGACTTTGAAAATGTCTACTATGTTGAAGAGCTACAACACTTTAACTTGTTCTCTGTATCTCAAATTTGTGATAACAAGAACAAAGTTCTCTTCACAGACACTGATTGTTTGGTGCTTACCGAAGAATTCCAATTACCTGATGAAAGTCAGGTGGTACTCAGAATTCCTAGGAAATGTGATCTCTACACCTTCAGCATCTCAGAACTACAACCAGAACAAAATGTTACTTGTTTAATAGCAAAAGCATCCTTGGATGAATCCACCAGATGGCACAGACGGATGGCTCATGTGAACTTCAAAACAATCAACAAGTTAGCTAAGGAAGGTCTGGTTGCTGGGTTACCTCTCAAGGTGTTCACCAATGAACACAACTGTGTTGCTTGCAACAAAGGAAAGCAACATAAGGCTTCCTATAAACATATTTCTGCTGTGAGACTTATTACTGAAACTCTGCAATTGCTGCACATGGACCTTTTTGGTCCTACCAATATCAGGAGTATTGACCAGAAATACTACTCCTTGGTGGTTACTGATGACTTTAGCAGGTTTTCTTGGACATTCTTTTTGGGTACCAAGGATGAAACATTTTATGTCCTTAAAGAATTCATTAACTTAATAGAAAACCAGCTGAATAAAAAGGTTAAAGGGATAAGGTGTGATAATGGGACAGAGTTCAAAAATGCAAAACTTATTGAACTCTGTGGGGAAAAGGGAATTAAGAGGGACTATAGCAATCCTAGAACCCCACAACAAAATGGGGTTGCTGAGAGGAAAAATAGGACTCTTATAGAGGCTGCTAGAACCATGTTGGCAGACTCTAAATTACCTACCATGTTTTGGACTGAGGCTGTTAGCACGGCTTGTTATGTGTTAAACAGGGTGTCTATTACTAATCCCCATAATAAAACACCTTATGAATTGGTATCTGGGAAGGTTCCTCAGATAGGTCATCTTAAACCTTTTGGGTGTCAAGTAACTATCCTTAATACAAGTGACTATTTGGGAAAATTTGAGGGTAAAGCTGATGACGGTTATCTTGTTGGGTATGCTTCAAATAGCAAGGCCTATCGGGTTTATAATCTACCAAACAAGAGGGTAGAGGAAACCCTGAATCTGAGATTTTTAGAAGATAAACCTAATGTTCAGGGAATTGGTCATGAGTGGTACTTTGACCTTGACTATTTAACTGATTCACTAGGTTATACTCGTTTTAAAACTGACACACCTGCAGGTACACAAGAAACTAACATAAATGCAGGTACACAAGATCATGATTCAGATTCAGAAGTAGATGAGCAAGTGATCGTGGTTCCTTCATTTCCTTCTAACAGATTTGTAGGTCCTTCATTCAACAAAGGTCCTAGTATTATGGAACGCAATGCAGACTATGCAGAAGAGCTTGCTACGCTTCAAAGACAAGAATATGAAGCTAAGGACGCAGCTGCACGATATGGATATTTGTTCTCGCAGGCAACAGCAGAAATACTATGTCAAGCTGAAGCTGAAATTCGAAATCAAGGTGTTTCTGCTATTAAGGATTCTGCTGGCGTTGATTCTGCTGTTCAGGAACACCCGTTGCATTGTTTTTTTTTCTGTGATGGTGTATCTTTGGCTCCTTCTGGCTGATGTGATCTGCTGGGGTCTCCTGTGGATTGCTTTCATCTGCTGGTAGTGTTGAACCTGCTGTTGACAGCAATCCTGCTGTCAGTTCATCTGTTTCTGCTGACCTCAACTCTGTATATGCTGATGAGTCTACACTTCCTCCTGGTCAAAAATTGGGCACAAGTGACAACTCTACACGCTTTCCCGTCCCTTCTGATGTGTGCATGGATCAACTCTCATCTGGCATCTTCACATCTTCCTCGTATGATGATGATTTTCGTGCTACTCTTACAAATTTAGCACTGTGTGGACGTGAATCCAGTCTACAAAAAGGTGGAATACAATTCACCTTTAGTCTCAGATTCTTGGTGATTGCTTCTCCTGTTCTGACAAGAAGACAGACTCACAAATCCAAGTTTGGTGAAGTGGTTTGTTCATTGGATATGTTCGAGATCAACAAAGGACTAATCATACAGACCAACATCATTGTCTGTCTGCTTGCTTCCTTTCTCAGTTAGAACCAACTAGTATAGCTAAAGCACTTGAGGATCCTGATTGGGTTGATGCTATGCAAGAAGAGATGCAACAGTTCATCAACCAACAAGTATGGAAACTTGTCCCTCTACCTGATGGCAAACATGCTATAGGGACAAAATGGATTTTGAAAAACAAGAGGGATGCCAGAGGAATCGTTGTCCGGAACAAAGCGAGGTTGGTTGCACAGGGACACCGACAAGAGGAGGGCATTGATTATGATGAGGTATTTGCACCAGTGGCCAGAATTGAGGCAATCAGACTGTTTTTGGCTTTTGCTTCGTATATGGGATTTCTGGTATATCAGCTGGATGTTAAGAGTGCCTTTCTCTATGGAGAAATTGAAGAAGAAGTGTATGTCACTCAGCCTAAAGGCTTTGAAGATCCTTACTTCCCGAAGCATGTATACAGAGTGGTTAAAGCTCTGTATGGACTTCATCAAGCACCTCGAGCCTGGTATGCAAGATTGTCTACTTTTCTGTTACAACACAATTACAGAAGAGGTACTATTGACAAGACACTCTTCATCAAGAAAGATTCCAGGGATATAATTTTGGTACAGGTTTATGTGGATGACATCATCTTTGGGTCAACCAATAAAGCCTGGTGTGATGAATTTGAGGTATTGATGAAAGGTGAATTTGAAATGAGTGCTATGGGAGAAATGACTTTCTTCTTAGGTCTACAGGTGAAACAGTTGCCTGATGGTCTTTTTATCAGCCAAGACAAGTACGTTAAAGATATGCTTACTAAGTTCGACATGGAATCTGTAAGAACTGCAACAACACCCTATGAAGCTGCTAAGACCAAATTGAAAGACGAGACTGATCCACCAGTTAATGTACATTTGTACCGATCCATGATTGGTTCACTTATGTATCTCACAGCTTCAAGACCTGACATAATGTTTGCAGTTAGTGCTTGTTCCCGACATCAAGTTACTCCACTGACTTCTCATCTGAATGCAGTCAAGAAAATCTTCAAGTATCTAAAAGGGCAACCAAAATTAGGCTTGTGGTACCCTAAAGATTCTCCCTTTCAGTTGGAAGCTTACAGTGACAGTGATTATGCTGGTTCTCATGGGGATAGGAAATCCACTACAGGTGGATGTCAATTTCTGGGCAGAAGGTTAATTTCATGGCAGTGCAAAAAGCAGACTATTGTGGCTACTTCTTCCACTGAGGCCGAATATGTTGCTGCTGCTAGCTGCTGTGCTCAGGTTCTTTGGATTCAGAACCAGCTGCTGGATTATGGTTTCAACTTCATGAATACCAAAATCTTCATCGACAACCAGAGCACAATATGCATTGTGAAGAACCCAGTCTTTCATCAAAGGACCAAGCATATTGAGATTCGGCATCACTTTATAAGAGATGCCAATGAGAAGAACTTGATTCAAGTGCTGAAGATCCACACCGATGACAATGTGGCTGATTTACTGACAAAGGCATTTGATGGACCAAGATTTGCATATCTGGTGGTCCATATTGGGATGGTGAATCCCTCTTTCGTGAATTGAGGGGAGGTATAAGCCTAAGGGGAGGCTTGTTGTTGTATAACTGTATATTCTAACTTTCTTGCAGGTGGATATGATGTTTTGTGGGATATTATTTTTCTTGTAATTGTATGTAGTCTATACTGCTGCTAGTTGTACCTTATTCCTGCTGACAGGTTGATTTCTGCTGGGTGTACTATGGTTCTGCTGGTAGTTATTCTTCCTGCTGGACGAATGGTTTCTGCTGGTTGGTCTATGGTGCTGCCAATAGTTATATTTCCTGCTGCACGATTGGTTTCTGCTGGTTGGTCTATGGTTCTGCTGGTAGTTATCTTTCCTGCTGCACGACTGATCTCTTTAAGACTTGTTACTGCTGGTTGACTTTCTACCTGCTGGTCTTAAAAATATGCAAGTAGGACTAGCTATGGATGATGTGCTGATTCTTAAATGCTGGTGGTAGACTTTAACATGCTGGTGGAACGGTTATCACTAGGACTTGGTTCTGCTTATTCTGATACTGCTGGTGGTTCAATTGTGCTACTGTTGGTACGGCTTATACTGTTTCCCACATTCTAGAAGCAATGGATTCTCCTGCTTCGCATTGTGTGCTTGGAATTTCCCCACAGTTGCGATTTGACGATATTGCTCTTCACCCGTAAAGGTCTCTATGATCACATACCTTAATTGATGTTCTCGTTTGAACCTCACACCAGGATGGTCTTCATGCGTTTTTCTTGGATAGTGTTGAGGACGAGCAGGATAGCGTATGTCTCGCGTTGCTACTGTTCCGGACTCGGATGATGATAGTAATAGCTGGAGTCTCTTTCCGCTTAGGTTGTTTCGTTTCTCTGGTGATAGGTGTACTGTAGGTAGTGGACAAATCTCCAGATGTTTGAGATTGTTGATCCACGGGTTAAACGGCTTGATCCCATTTCGGAAATACTACTCTTTCATCCTCGGTCTCGTAGTAACATTCGTGGGGTGCGAAGTGATACTCTTTGTGGGGGGGAAAAATAGACCAAGTTGACGACTTCTCAGTTCTTGAGAGTGAGAGTGTGATGATCTAGAGGATTATATTCCCCTATTCCGTATTGCAGCATTTAATGATTGGGAGATTGTGCCTGTCTTGCCCGCTTCGATAACACTTACTTAATGTGTTTTATCAAGGAAAAATTGGGAGGGCACAAGAACTTTTTCTACCCTGAATGAGTTGCTTGCCTCATGTCTATGTGAGGATCTCTTCTTTTACGTCGCATCGGTCATGAACAGGGTAACTTTCGGACAATCCAGATGAAGTTGTTCGGTTTAGAAACCTTTGGAGAGACGTCAATCTCTTGTGTCAGTCCCTTCATTCTGATGATGTGGAAGATTTTGGAAGAACAAAGATGAATGGGTTGTGAGTGGTTGGAGATTATAGCCCTAGAGACTATGTTCACTGTACTGGACTTAACGAAGGGAAAAAAACTGTGTATTGTGTGTGGACTAGTTTTTTCAGATCCGGGCTCGACTGCTAGATAGGATGTTACGCCACAGGGCTACAGTTCCACCACTAATATCTGGTCGGGATGTTGTGGTTGCTGGAAGTGTTATTCAGACGATTCAGGATGGTTTGCGGGAATTCTATGAGTGGTCTGCCTCTGCTACTATGATAAGTTTGTGTATTAGTTAGTGTGTGATTTTCAATTAGCATTCGTTAGTATTTTTTAAAACAAAAACATGTACTCTTAGTTGTGTTTTATGATAGTCGCGTGTGTAATTAATGTTGGTTGTATAGTGATTGCACTGCACGACGAATGGTTTTCAACCTCACATGGCTAACAGACGAGAGAGAGAAGGGTTTGGCTTCACCATTGCAAACGGCTTTAGTGTTGAACTAAATAGTTGATAGTGGACAATTTACTAAAATTGTATGGTTATAGCTCACCATGTTTCATGTACACAAAGAGTTGACTTGGTCATAATCCACCGTGGGTACTTAACCTTTTTATAGGACTGCCCAAAGATGACTCAGACCTGTGCAAACGGATACAGGTAAAGGCTCTTCAAATCTGTTGATATGGATAAGGCGTGGTTTAGCATCTTGCTTTTTGAATAAGTGCCTTAGAGCTGAATGATCGGTATGAACAATAGTTTTTGAGAGAATAAGATAGGATCTGAATTTGTCAAATGCAAAAACTACAGCCATAAGTTCTTTTTCGGTTACGGTGTATTTTTGTTGAGCGGAATTAAGGGTTTTGCTTGCGAAGTAGATCGGGTGAAAGTTTTTACCATCTTTTTGACCTAAGACGGCTCCTACAGCGAAATCACTTGCATCACACATAAGTTCAAACGGAAGATTCCAGTTTGGGCTTACGATCACAGGAGCACATGTGAGTTTCTCTTTCAATAATTCAAATGCTTTTTGACATTCATCATTGAATTCAAATGGAGTATCTTTTTCGAGCAGTTTAGTTATAGGTCGAGCAATTTTTGAGAAGTCTTTAATGAAACGTCGGTAAAAACCGGCATGTCCGAGAAAGCTTCTAACACCTTTGATATTAGTAGGGGGTGGAAGTTTTGAGATCACATCGATTTTTGCTTTGTCGACTTCAAGTCCTGCACTGGACACCTTGTGTCCGAGCACAATTCCTTCTTTGACCATAAAGTGACATTTTTCCCAGTTTAGAACGAGATGAGCGTCTTTACAACGTTGGAGCATTTTATCAAGGTTGTTTAGGCATGTGTCGAAAGAGTTTCCAAAGACGGAGAAATCGTCCATGAATACTTCGACTGATTCTTCGATCATATCATGAAAGATTGCCAACATACACCTTTGAAATGTGGCAGGAGCATTACATAGCCCGAAAGGCATTCGCCTATAAGCGTATGTGCCGAAAGGACACGTGAATGTTGTTTTTTCTTGATCATTAGGATCGATAGGAATTTGAAAATACCCAGAAAAACCATCGAGGAAACAGAAGTATTTATTTCCTGCTAGTCTTTCTAGCATTTGATCCATAAAAGGTAAGGGAAAGTGATCTTTTGCGGTTGCTTCATTGAGTTTACGATAATCGATGCATACTCGCCAACCCGTAATGGTTCTGGTTGGAACAAGTTCATCATTTTCGTTGGTGACAACTGTAATACCACCTTTCTTTGGTACACAGTGGATAGGACTAACCCAAGGACTATCGGCAATTGGATAAATTATACCGGTATCCAAGAGTTTCATGATTTCTTTTTTGACAACTTCTTGCATGTTCGGGTTTAACCTTCTTTGTTTTTGGACAACTGGTTTCTTATCATCCAGAAGTTATATCTTGTGTTTGCAGAATGATGGGAAAATACCAGGAATATTTGTTGTTTTCCAAGCAAAGGCTTGCTTGTGTTTTTTAAGGACGGATATGAGTCTGTTCTTCTTTTCTTTGGATAGATGAGATGATATGATAATAGGAAGAAAAGAGGGTTCTTCCATAAATACATATTCCAGATTATCGGGAAGGGGTTTAAGTTCGAGATCCGTAAGAGGTTCTTCGATAAATGTTTTGATTTTATAATCAATATTGATGGTGATTTTTTCGAATGGTGGATCTTCTGTGTCAGATTCAGAATCAGAGTTTTCATCATCAGTCATTGCCATGAATTCATCAAATTCAGCAAAAAATTCTTCTTCGAGAAGGGTTCCTTCGATGGAATAAAGAATTTTACTACCTACATCTAGAAGACCATCGAAATCTTTTTCTAAGATTTCATCGATGACATCGATACTGAAACAGGTATCATCATTTGAATAGGAGTGTTTCATTGTAGAATCGATATAGAAAATCATTCGTTCAGTTCCAACTCCAAGGTTGAGTTGTTTCTGTTTAACTCGAATTACTGCATCAGCAGTGTGAAGAAAGGGTCATCCCAAAATGAGGGGAACTTTACTATCTTCTTCCATTTTAAGAATAACGAAACCAGCAGGAAAGGTGAATTTACCAACTTTAACAAGCATATTTTTAGCTATTCGAAAAGGGTATTGGAATGATCTGTCGGCTAATCTTACGCTCATTTTTGTAGGTTTAAGACTTTTGAGAGATAATTTGGCATATAGCGAATATGGCATAAGGTTAATGCTAGCCCCAAGGTCGGCTAAGGCATTACAGGAGAAAGTTTTGTTGAAATTACATGGAATAAGAAAACTTTCGGGGTCTCCGAGTTTAGGTGGAACTTTGTTTTGGATCATTGTTAAACTTTCATCGCTTAAGAAAGCGACAGAGATTTGTTCGATCTTATGTTTGTTGCTTATGAGTTCCTTGAGAAATTTTCCATAATTAGGCATTCTGGCTAAGACATCGATAAGAGGTACATTGATTCGAACTGCACGGATTATGTGACATCGATAAGAGGTACATTGATTCGAACTGCACGGATTACGTCGAGAAATTTTCCGTATTGAGCTTCCATTTTCTCTCTCCTTAGACGTTGAGGATACGGAATTTTCGATTTATATGTAACATTTCTCAATTTCAGGTCATTTTACGACTCCTATTATTAGTCACTATTTATTTTAGTCCGATATACGTTTACTTTTAATTTTACTTTTGAGCTAGAATCGGTAGACTAAAAATAACCATTTAATGATAAACGGTCATCAAATAAATTAAGGTTTAACATCAACCAAGTAAGAATTAATTATTAAAAGAATAATATGTACTTTGCGTATTTTAAATTTTTATTGGTCACGGTAAAAGGGTTACGTTTCGCATTAAAATTACATTTGGACACACCCCGGAAATACCAGACTTTATCTAGACTCAAACAATACCCACTTTTACGACCCTAACAAAAAAATACAATCAATTTTGTGTATAGTAAACCACAAGGGGGCCAGTAATACAAGATGCACACATAAACCAACTATTAATCTTTCTTTTGATTCCTAAGTACGTGTACAACTCCTAGTTTAATTAAGAGTGTCCTTAATGGCTCCCAAATCTATTACACATTGGATAATAACCAATGAACCCTTCTTTTGCCCCTTAGGCCACGGCTTAGCAACAAACACACATAAATCCATAAGATTTGTATGATCTTAGGTAAATCTTGTACATCATGCAAGTAATTAAAGATTGTACTTGTGTGGTTTAACAAAACAAGGTGTAGTAACTAGAAAACTTCAAAAACCACCTCCTAGGGCACAAATTTGGTTCGGTTTGGGTTGTTTGTGAAACCAAGAGAGTTAACTAGCTTCTTATCCTATAAATAACATTCACTAGCTCACTTAACACATTTCCAAACTCTTATATCCTCTCTCTAAGCTAAAACAATTACACACATAATTGTTTCTTGTGTTCGAGTCTCAAACCGAAAACAAACCCCTTCATTGATCACATTCGAACTCACAAACACCACTAGGTTATCACACAAGGTCACAAGAAGATTTACAAGCTAAGGTTGGGTATTCGAATAAGCTTAGAAGCTTGGGTTGGGTCATTACGATCGTGTGAGCGGTTGGGTTGACACTCTACTCGTTCCAATACACGACCACGCCACTAGGACTCATTGTAAGTCACGTACAACTCTTATACGTATTCATATCATACATTTCCTTCTTTGTTTTGCTAGTCATTATGTCACGTAGCCTATAAAGGATACGTTAATATAGGCGTAAGTAAAATGGGTACGAGACACGCATGTTTTACGTGCATATTACGCGTATAATATTTCTTGTGTGGTACTACGACATGCTAACACATATAAAACGTGACTAATCACCGAGCTAGGGCTAAACGTTTCATGTAAAATACAAATATGGGAAAACTTTATGATCTTTTGTGCGTTTGTAGTGAGTACACAAAAACCACGCGTAAACTTTCGTGGTAAACAAAGTATTATGGCTTGGGAACGGGCAAGCGACACTAGTAAACACTAGCATGTAAAACGCGACGTGAATATACGTTGAAAACACGGCATTTCGTCACGAGGGTTGTCGAACCTTATGTAAGTTACTAGGAGACTAATGGGCCATTCGTAATCATGTAAACCAAACACATTTATATTCGAGCCCAACCGGCCCAACGAGCCCAAGTATGGAAAAGCCACGGCTTAATAATAAGCTTACTCGAGCTTATTAACTTACCTAGAAAACCTATGAACTTGTGTATAAGTTACATGCACAAGGGGATTTTCTATCGGGCCTTTTCTAGCCCAATTAGCCGCGTTCAAACCAAAGGGGCCCAATAAACCCACCCAGTAAAGCCACGACTTATTTATAAGCTCATTGAGCTTATTAAGGATCCTACAAATATTTTTCCATCAACATAGACCCGTTCACCTTTTAAAAACCAAGCGAAATCCTTAGTAGGCTTCACGACCCATTATCGTGAGCCCATAAGCCGCAAATAAGCTAGGACAGCTTATTTGTGAGCTTAGACAGCTTATAAAGTTTATAATCAGCCTAGACAAGCAAACAGACCCAAAATGAATCAGCCCAAAACCCTAAGAGCCATTCGGGCTCATACCGGGCCTAAAGGCCCATTACCCGAGAGCTTATGGCTTATGGAATAAGCCACAAGGTTAAAACGGCTTAAACAGACCCTAATGTGCTTGAGAAGTCTAAGAAATAAGTTAAAATACTAAAGAAACCTTTTAAGTATGTTTTGGGTTTGAGTTATTAGGCTCGCTAGCCCAATAAGCTCGAATAAGCTCCAATAAGCTTTCCTGAGCTTATTGGCAGCTTATACAAACTTAAATAAGCTTAACGAATGCATTTGTGCTTTTTAAAACTTAAATGGCTTTAATGGGCCCAATAAGGCCCATTAAGCCAAAATAAGCTCGTTAAAGCTTATTTATAAGCTAGGGCAATAACTTAATTGGACTTAAAATGCAATTTTTTTAAGTTAAGGGACTAAAAGTGTAAATTACAAACTAGAGGGACTAAAACTGTCATTTTTGGACTTTAATAAGTCTAGGGGCTGTTTTGAATATTCTAAAAGTTAAGGGGGCTGATATGAAACTATAAGGACCTAAATTACAACCTTGTAAAGTGGAAGGACTAAAAGTGTAATTATTGAAACTAAAGGGTTTAAAATGTAAATAAAGCATAATTATAAACCCAGGGGCTGTTTTGTATTTATAAGAAACTCAAGGGTATTTTGTAAACAAAAGTAAATTATTTAAACACTTAACTAGTCGGACGGACTATAATATACTCGGGTGTTATTCAGTTTTGAATAACGACTTAATGAATAAGAATATTTATTAACAAGGTATATACGTTTCCCAAGAGCCATCAAACAATTTCAAATACATTAAACACGTACACCACCACACAAGTGATAACAGTATATATAAACTAGCAATTTATTGTAGTTTATACATTGAGTCCTTAGCCTAAATTTGTAGACTAAGACTGGTCATATTTACTTAGGTATTTGACGGTGTGATACATACTTGGATATCTATTTTCATTTCCAGAGGACTATTCACTCAGGTGAGTTCATAGCCCCATGTTTTACAATTACTTAAATGATTTACATCCTTGGGGTGAGAACATGCTTTGTTTTATAAATTAGACGCAAGTGTACATTTATACCATAATACGTGTTTGCCTAAGAGCGATAACCCACTGAGCCCATTATCATGAACTGTCAACTATTGGATTGCGAAGCGCGAATGTTATAGGATAGATCTATTTGGATTGACAATTCCCCGTTCGGGTGAATTTAGCCTATCACTGGGAATGAACGTATACCCTGTCGGATTGGATGTTGCGGTTAAAAACATTCATTCACGGGCATTCATTGGCATATGATTCATTCATACATCGGGGGGGCTTCATGTCATGACTTACGAAAACGTAATTACTTGTTTATGAATGGTTTGCATGTGTTGCTATATCAGCCACTTGAAAATCTTGCGGTCCTACAATGATTTACAGTAAACCGATGAATTCACCAACTTTAAGTTGAAGTTTTAAGCATGTTTTTTTAAGGTCGAATAAGGCACGAGGTGCATTGAATAAAATTGGAAGTCAATAGATTGAAGAGTCAGACACTTAAGATTTGGGGATCCTTATTACATATAAGGGACAATTGGTTATTAAACCGAATCTTTATTTATATTATTGAACAATTTGAAGCCATGGGCTTATGTAACAAACAAGTATTTTGTTAATCTAATGTATCTTTTTCAAACGACACGTTTAGTAGTCATTATCAGATCTTGTGCTATTGATCCATGAAGTAACGCCCTCGGATATTCAACATTCCGCTGCGTACTCCCAGATTTTGAAGGGTGTTTAGATTGCACCAGAGCCAGGTATAGAGAACCGAGTCAAAAAAAAAAGTTTTGGTCTAAGGGGGGGGGGGACATAAGCCATTTTCAAACACTGTTTTCACCAATGGGATTTGCGAGGGACATACATGCATTACTTGTTTACATCTAGCACCTATATGCTTACATGACATACATTGTTTTAGCATTAGTAGTTACTAAGTGCTTACATGATTGATGTACGAGTATATAAACTATATTACGTATATTACTATAAGTCACTTATTAATTACGTATATTACTATATGTCTTCTACTTCATCAGCTGTCACATACACTTCTGTCTACACCAACTCTAAGCCCGGCAGAGCCTTCTGGGGAGCCGATGATGAGGAGATATCTGAGGGAGGCATCCCATGAGTCATCTTATTAGGATATGACGGACTCCCGATACAGCCAGTAGCCCCACCATCACCAGATTACATACCGGGCCCAGAGGATCCACAGACACCGCTAGTTCCTCAAGACGAGGATGAGCGTAAGCCTATGTTCGTACAGGTACATGATCCTGACTATGTGCCAGAGCCTATATACCCTGAGTATATACCATTGGAGGATGAGCATGAGTTTCCGGCTGAGGAGCAGCCATTACCCCCTGTTGATTCACCCACTGCCAAGTTACCCAGATATGTTACTGAGTCGGATCCCAAGGAGGATCCAGAGGAGTACGAGGATGATGAGACAGAGGATGGTCTGGTTGACTATCCTATGGACGAGGGAGATGATGGAGATGATGATGACGACGATTCATCTAGGGATGACGCCAATGATGAGGATGAGGATGATGAGGACGAGGATAAGGAGGGGGAGGAGGAGCACTTAGCTCCGGCCGACTCTGCTATTGTTGTACCTGTTGATGAGCCTGTTTTCCCATCTGAGGGAACAGAGCCTGTTATACCACCACCCTCCACTGACATTACTATTGGGGCTAGGATTACCGTCCTGCCTCAGACTTCCATATCCCTTCCACCAGAGGCAGAGGTCGAGAGACTTCTAGCCATGACTACTCCATCACCATCACCACCTATCTCACTATCACCACCCTCTGCAGGGGAGCGCCTTACTAGGTTCATGGCCCACCTGCACATTCATCATCTTTACTACCATCATCTGGGTGTCCAACCTAATTTCAGATACTTAGGATAGCGTCCACTCAGGCTCTCATTGATGCAGTTACTACCGCACTACCATCACCACCACTACCACCATCTCTATACGTACCACTACTTGTTGATCGTAGGGATGACATTCCCGAGTTTGAGCAGCCTCCCTACAAGAGGTTGTGTTTGTCCACTCTAGGCTCCTGATATGAGGTTGGAGAGAGTTCTACTGCTAGACCTACCAGAGGTCGGGGGTTAGATTATGGGTTTGTTAGCACGGTAGATGCTGAGGAGAGACGACAGGGGATTAGAGATGTTGGGTACGGTATTAGGGATACTTGGGTAGATCCAGCAGAGGCAGTGCCTGAGATAGCATCAGTGACCTTAGGAGAGGTCAATACTAGGGTCACAGAGCTTGCCGAGCTCCATGAGCATGATACACAGGACTTGTATGCTTTACTAGAGGATGCTCAAGATAGTATGTCTCGTATATCATAGCGAGTAGATATGGACTCACAGCGGGTCGATTTGCTTATGGGGGATAGGATGACTCTCCAAGAGACAATACGGATGGTGAAGGAAGAGGCCTATACTTCCTGAGAGGCTTGGGCTCACTCGATAGGATTGAGTCAGGCGACTCATTAGGAGCTTCAGACCCATCGTGATCATGTATATGCACACGAGACCCATCTCCAGGAACACCAGACACAGCTACAGCTGCAGGGTACTCTCATTCAGATACAACATCAGGTACACGAGACTCGCTTGTTGGCAGCACTTCAAGAGACTGACCATAGATATCAGGCACAGATGGTAGAGACTCTCCAAGTCATTAGAGACATGAGGCGAGAGATGAGCGACATGCAGGCCGAGTTGTTATCATTGCGAGAGCAGCAGAGAAGAGCTAGACAGCCAGGACCAGAGGCTAGGATTCCAGATCACCAGGATGCTTCTGGAGATGCTGACAGCCACGTCTAGTGATTCATGTTATTTTACCTTGTTAGGTCATTGTGCAGGCATGTTAAGTATTAGGGGTTTTCCCCACTAACATAGCCTTAGATCTTTTGTATTGTATTATGTGTACTCCGACAACTATTTCATGTAAAATTTTCAAAGTTATGAATGAAATAGATGTGTTATGTTGTACTATATACCTCTCTTATGTTATATCTCATCTATAAATTATTATATTTTGTCATATAACCTTATGTTTTGTCTTTTGTGATCTAGACAAATCATGGCACCTACGACCAGAAGAGGACCAAATACCCCTGTTAACAACACCAACCCAAACAACATGACTCCAGAATCCATCCAAGCAATGATTGACCAAGCTCTTTTGCGAAACTCCACCAATGGAGATGGAAGCCACAGTTCGCACGAGGATAACCGAAGGCATGTGCAAACTGTGCGCCCTTGCTATTACGCTGACTTCATGATGTGTCAACCCTTGAACTTTAAGGGAACTCAAGGCGTGGTCAGTTTGACTCAGTGGATTGAGAAGATGGAGTCAGTTTTCAATATCAGTGGTTGTGCTATTGAGAATCAAGTAAAGTTTGCCACCTGCACTCTGTTAGGTACTGCTTTGACTTGGTGGAATGGTCAGATAAGAACCTTAGGTCCTGAGGCATATGCAATGACTTGGGAAGTGCTCAAGAAAAAGATGACGGACAAGTATTGTCCGCAGGGTGAAATCAAGAAATTAGAAATTGAGCTGTGGAACCTAAAGGTCAAGGGGAACGATGTTCCAGCATACACTGAACGTTTCCAAGAACTAACCCTGATATGTACCAAGTTTGTTGCCAACGAAACCGAGAAGGTTGACAAGTACATCAGTGGACTTCCTGACAACATTTATGGGAACGTCAAGTCTGCCAGACCCAAGACGTTGGATGAGACTATTGAGTTGGCCAATGACTTGATGGATCAGAAACTCCGCACCTACGCGGAAAGGCAATCTGACAACAAAAGGAAGGCTGATGATTCATCCAGAAACAACCATGGTCACCAGCAACAACCCTTCAAGAGGCAAAATGTAGCCAAGGTCTACAATATGGGGACAGGCGAAAGGAAGCCTTATGGGGGATCTTTGCCCAAATGCACCAAGTGCCATCTTCACCACAATGGCCCGTGCACCCAGAGGTGCCACAAGTGCAACAAAGTAGGGCACTTTGCTCGCGATTGCAGGAGTACTGGTAACACAAATGTTGCTAATACTCAGAAGGGCAATGGGGCAGCTCCCAAAGGAAATGGTTGTTTTGAGTGTGGAGCACCAGGGCATTTCAAGAGAGATTGTCCTAAGCTGAAGAATAAAGATGGAGGAAATGGGAATGCACAAGGCTGGGTTTATGCAGTTGGGAATGCAAAAAAGAGGGGAAATGCACCAGGAAACCCTGATGCCAATGTCGTCACGGGTACGTTCCTCTTAAATAACCACTATGCATCTATCTTATTCGACACTGGTGCCGATAGAAGCTTTATATCCACTGCATTTAGTTCCTTGATTGACATCGCCCCAACTCCATTAGAAAATTGTTATGATGTCGAATTAGCTGATGGGAAATTAGTTAGGATAGACGCTATTATACGAGGTTGCACTTTAAATTTCTTAAACCATCCATTCAACATAGATCTAATGCCCGTAGAACTAGGTAGTTTCGACGTCATTATCGATATGGACTGGTTAAGAAGATGTCACGCCGTGATCGTGTGCGATGAGAAACTTGTTCAAGTTCCATATGGGAATGAAACTTTGACTTTTTGTGGCAACGAAAGTAGCAACGGGAGAGAATATCGGTTGACGGTTATCTCATGTTCAAAAGCTCAAGAGTAGATGGCAAAAGGATGCCAGGTCTTTTTGGCACAGATATCCGCCAAGAAAGAGGAGGACAAGTCGAAAGGAAAACAAATAAAGGACGTACCAATCATCTGAGATGTTCCTAAAGTATTTCCCGAGGACTTACCAGGTCTTCCTCTGGCTCGACCAGTGGAATTCCAAATTGACTTAATTCCAGGAGCCGCACTAGTAGCTCGAGCACCGTATCGATTGGCTCCATCCGAAATGAAGGAATTGTCGGAGCAACTGCAGAGCTTTCAGACAACAGGTTTCATAAGACCTAGTTACTCAACTTGGGGACCACGGTCCTTTTCGGTAATAATAAGGTATGGGTCATTCAGGATGTTGAATCGACTTCCGTGGAGTTAAATAGCTAAACAGTAAAGAATCGCTATAATACTTGCGAGATGACGATTTGTTTGATCAAACTTCATGGATCCAGGATTATCGAAAATGAAATTCCAAGATCAGGGATATCACCAGCTAGATTGCACGATGAACAAGGACATTCCAAAGATGGCATTCCGAACTCGGTATGGTCATTACGAGTTTCAGGTCATGCCATTCGGACTGACAAACGCACCTGCGGTATTCATGGACCTCATGAACCGAGTGTGCAAGCCTTACTTGGATAAGTTTGTAATTGTCTTCATCGATGACATACTTATTTATTCAAAGGATGAGAAAGAGCACGAAGAACATCTTAAGACAATTTTGAAATTGCTTAAGGAAGAGAAGTTGTATGCTAAGTTTTCAAAGTGTGAATTTTGGATTCCGAAGGTATAATTTCTCGGTCACGTCATTGACAGCAGAGGTATTCATGTAGATCCAGCCAAGATCGAATCTATCAAAGAATGGGCATCTCCTAGGTCACCAACGGAGATCCGCCAATTCTTAGGACTTGTTGGATACTATCGTAGATTCATCGAGGGATTCTTGAAGATTGCTAAATCAATGACGAAGCTTACTCAGAAAGGAATCAAATTTGATTGGGGTAAAAAGGAAGAAAACGCTTTTCAGTTAATAAAGCAGAAGTTGTGCAGTGCACCAATTCTGGCTTTACCTGAAGGAAGCGAAGACTTTGTGGTCTACTGCGATGCACCACACAAAGGTTTAGGTGCTGTATTGATGCAGAGAGAGAAGGTGATTGCTTATGCTTCTCGACAACTAAAAGTTCACGAGAAGAACTACATCACTCATGATTTAGAACTTGGATCAGTGGTGTTTGCCCTAAAGATATGGAGACACTATCTATACGGAACCAGATGCACCGTGTTTACCGACCATAAAAGCCTACAACACATTCTTGATCAAAAGGAGCTTAACATGAGGCAACGCCGTTGGCTAGAATTGCTAAGTGATTACGATTGTGATATTCGTTATCATCCGGGGAAAGCAAACGTAGTGGCTGATGCATTGAGCCGGAAAGAACGAATTGAGCCATTGCGGGTTCGAGCCTTGGTTATGACAATCAGCTTGGATCTTCCCAAAAAAATACTAAAAGCTCAGATCGAAGCCCAGAAACCAGAGAACCTGGTGAACGAAGACGTAGGTGGTATGATCAGAAAGGATATACCCAAGGAAAGATTGGAACCACGTGCCGATGGAACACTATGTTTACACGGCATGAGTTGGTTACCTTGCTATGGAGACTTAAGGTCTGTGATTATGCACGAATCTCACAAGTCGAAATATTCTATCCATCCCGGTTCCGAAAAGATGTACCAGGATGTGAAGAAATTATACTGGTGGCCAAACATGAAGGCGGACATCGCCACCTATGTTAGCAAATGCTTGACATGTACAAGGGTCAAGGCCGAACATCAAAGACCATCGAGATTGCTAGTACACCCTGAGATACCCGAGTGGAAGTGGGATAATATCACGATGGATTTTATCACCAAGCTTCCTAGATCGTCACAAGGTTTTGACACCATCTGGGTGATTGTGGATTGACTTACAAAATCTGCTCACTTCTTGCCAATAAGGGAGAATGATCCATTGGACAAATTGGCAAGGTTGTACTTAAACAGGATAGTAGCAAGACACGGGATACCTGCCTCAATTATCTATGATCGTGATGGAAGATTCACTTCAAATTTCTGGAGATCATTTCAGAAAGCTTTGGGTACAGATATTAGTATGAGCACTGCGTATCATCCAGAAACTAACAGCCAGAGTGAGAGAACCATTCAAACTCTCGAGGATATGATACGTGCTTGCGTGATCGATTTTGGCAAAGGTTGGGTTAAACACTTGCCACTGGCCGAGTTTTCATACAACAACAGTTATCACGCTAGCATAAAGGCCACCTCTTATGAGGCACTATATGGTCAAAAATGTCGATCACCGGTGTGCTAGGCCGAGGTTGGGGAAGCCTAACTGACTGGTCCGTAATTGATCCAAGAAACAACGAAAAAGATCATCCTGATCAAGTAGAGGATGCAAGCTGCTCAGGATCAACAAAAGAGCTACGCCGATCGGAAACAAAAGTCGATGGAGTTGGAGGTTGGGGACAGAGTTATGCTTAAGGTCTCGCCTTGGAAAGGGGTCGTACGGTTCGGTAAGCAGGGCAAGCTGAACCCGAGATATGTCGGACCTTTCTAGGTGTTAGCAAAAGTTGGGAAAGTTACCTACAGGCTGGAACTTCCTCAAGAGTTGAGCAGAGTTCACCATACTTTCCATGTGTCTAATCTGAAGAAATGTTATGCTGATGAACCATTAGTCATGCCGTTAAAAGAAATTCATGTTGACGATAAGCTTCAGTTTGTGGAAGAGCCCTTTGAAGTCATGGAATAGGAGATCAAACGATTGAAGTGAAGCCGGATACCATTGGTTAAGGTTTGCTGGAACTCTAGGAGAGGTCCTGAGTTCACCTAAGAACGTAAAGATTCGTTCAAACAAAAATACCCACAACTCTTCACAAACCGGGCTTCGTCATCTACTACAAGGTCTTAAGCTTTGAGGACAAAGCTCTTTTAATGGGTGGAGACTGTAACATTTCTTAATTTCAGGTCATTTTACGACACCTATTATTCATCACTATTTATTTTAGTCTGATACGCGTTTACTTTTAATATTTACTTTTAAGCTAAATCGCGTAGACTAGAAATAATCAATTAATGTAAATGGTCATCAAATAAATTAAGGTTTACATCCACCAAGTGTCTAATAATTATTAGGACGATAATTATTGACTTGACTCATTATATTTTTATTGGTCACGTAAATGGCTTACGTTTCGTAATAAAATACACTTAGACACACCACGGAAATACCTAGACTTGCCTGACTCAAACCAATACCCATTTTAAAAGTCTAAACATAAGATTTAATCAAATCTTGTGTTGATATCACTTGAATGCCGAATGTGGACAAGAAAACCACACAAAAATTTTCCTTGGTGATTTTACTAGTTAACCAAATCTTATAATAATCCTTAAAGGTACATGTACAACTTTGCCTAATTAAAACTTGTCCTAATAAATCCCTTACTAGCCAAATAACCAATGGTTAATGATCCTTTTGTTCCTTGATCCTTTCTAGCCGCGGCAAATCAAGGAACCACACACAAATCCTAGTGATTTCAAGGATCTAACTAAATCTTGTACATCTTGGTTCTCATTAATTCTTGTCCTAGTGGTCTCCTAATGTCCATTTATCCATTGGTTAATAACCAACTCTCCCCTTGATTTCCCTCGTGTGCCGCGGTTAACAAGAAAGAAGCACACAAACCTTAAGATTCCCTAGCTAAGCAAATCTTGTACATCTTGTGACTAATTAAAACATGTACTTAGTGGTATGACTAAAACCATGTGTAAGCAACTAAAACCCTCATAAACCACCTCTCTAGGCTCGTTTGGTTTGGTTAAAGATCAAGGAAAGCTAACTAGCTTCATTTATCTATAAATACCACTCACTTGTACACTAAATACATTTCTAAAACTTCTAAATACTCTCACTAAGACAAGTCTTCCTCTTTTCTCTCTTTACAATCGGTATACATTTAACCGAACCAAACTCGACCCATATTGCCATTATAAGAGCATAAGGAAGCCTTAAAGATCAAGCTTAGGATCTTAAGAGGGAAAGCACGAGCTAAGGGAATTCGGATTATAAGCTTGGAGCTTGAGGGTTATACACGGTTGGGTGTATACACGTTGCATTACTTCGCTAGCCATGAACCAAGAACCTTAGGACCCTTGTAAGTCACAACTAAGCTTCACATGTAAATTTCCATTCGTTTATATTCATGACTAGGGTATATGTCTCGTAAAGATTGTGTGGAACAATATACACAAGCATGAACATGCATGGTTTGACCCATGCATGGTTCACACACCTAAGATTATCGAATAAAGTCTTGTGTGGTGTGTACTTGATCTAAAACATGGTTAATATACGGGGGTAGGGCTTAACATGGGTCTAAAATGTTAGAACGAGAACCTTCACGATCAATTGCTTCGTTTGCATAAAATATGCAAATCCTGCACGTAAACTTCTCACGAAAACATAATGACTTGACTAAGGAACGTGTATATTGGCTTGTTTATCAAATGCATGTATTAAATCATGACTAATAAGTTGTAACGAGTGCTTAACGAGGTAATGAGACCCTAGAATCAAAGTAAGTAACCAAGGAAGTGAGTTCGGGTCTTAATGGGCTCAACAACCCACTACGAAGCCCAACGAGCCTCGTGTTATAAGCCTACGGCTTGTAAATAAGCCCTTCTAGCTTATATAGAGGTCTATAGTGCTTATATGATTCGCACGGACCCTATCTCATGATTAAAAAGCTAGTTGAATGCTTAAGGGGCTTACTAGCCCATTAACAAGCCCAATGCGAGCAAATAAGCTCACAATAAGCTGGGTCAGCTTATTGGTACATTTGTGTAGGCACAAATAAGCTAAACGGACTTAACTAATGTTAATGGACCCTAAAGGGTCGAGCCGAGCCACTTGAAAACCCATTCGACCCTTAATGGGCCTAACAGCCCATTAACGAGAGCCTAAATGCTTATTTGGATAAGCTGACTCAAAACAGACCCTAATAAGCTTGATAAGCCTAGAAAATAATTTAGAAACACATAAGGGACCCTTGTGTAGCTTTCGGGCTTGAGTTATTGGGCTCACGGGCCCAATAAGCTCCAATAAGCTCTCCCAAGCTTATTTCCAACTTGACAGACTTGAATAAGCTTAATGAAGACAATTATGCTTTTTAAAAACTTAATCAGACCTTTAAAACACTTATTGGACCTTAACGGGCCCAATAAGGTCCATCAAACCAAAATAAGCTCTCCCGAGCTTATTTATAAGCCGGGACAGCTTATATGGCTCATTGGAGCTTAATGAAACTTGTTGTCACTTGTTAGAATTTAATTGGAGTTAAAATGCGATTTTTACAAGTTAAGGGACTAAATGTGTCAATTTAGAAACTTAAGGGTTTAAAACTGCCAATTCACTATTTTAGTAAATTGAGGGACTGGTTATGACACTTCTGGAACTTAAGGGGCTGTTAGAACATATAAGGACCTAAAGTGCAAACTTTGTAAAGCTGGAGGACTAAACATGTACAAGTGAAAACTTAAGGGTCTAAAGTGTAAATGTTACATTTTCATAAACTAGAGGGACTGTTTTGTAATTATAGAAAGCCTAAGGGTATTTTATAAACAAAAGTGATTTTATAAACACTTAACAAGTCGGACGAATTATAATATACTCGGGTGTTATTCGGTTTTGAATAACGACTTAATAAATAAGAATATTTATTAACAAAGTATATACGTTTCCCAAGAGCCATCGCGATTTCAAATATATAAACTAGCAATTTATTGTAGTTTATACATTGAGTCTTTAGCCTAAACTTGTAGACTAAGACTGGCCGTATTTACTTAGGTATTTGACGGTGTGATTCATACTTGGATATCTATTATCATTTTCAGAGGACTATTCACTCAGGTGAGTTCATAGCCCCATGTTTTACAATTATTTAAATGATTTACATCCTTGGGGTGAGAACATGCTTTGTTTTACAAATTGGACGCAAGTGTACATTTTATACAATGATTACGTGTTTGCCTAAGTAGCGATAACCCACTGAGCCCTTTATCATGAACTGTCAATTACTGGATTGTGAGCGCGAATGTTATAGATAGATCTATTTGGGATTGACAATCCCCGTTCGGGTGATTAGCTATCACTCACTGGAGAACGGTATACATGTACTGAATTTGGGATGTTTCGGTTTAGAACATCATTCATGGCGAATTATATGAATATTATTTGCATTCATCATGTGGAGCTTCAGTGTCTGAGCTTAGAAAAACTAATTACTTGTTTATTATGTTTTGCATTTGTTGCTTAATCATACACTGTGGAAATTGTCATTCGGTCCACAACATGATTTACAAATAAACCTATGAACATCACCAACTTATGTTGACGTTTTAAGCATGTTTTTCAGGTCAATAAGGCACGAGGTGCGGTGATACATTGGAAGTCAATAATTGAAGGGTCAACACTTAAGATTTGGGGTCTTATTACAGTTTGGGGACAATTGTTATAAATCGAAATCTTTATTTTTATTGTTGAACAATTTGAAGCCTTGGGCTTGTGTAACAAACAAATATTTTGTTAATCCAATGTATCTTTTTCAAATGACACGTTTAGTGGTCGTTCTCATATTCGTGTGCCATTGATCCATAAAGTAACGCCCTCGGATATTCAACATTCCGCTGCGTTCTCAGATTTGAGGGTGTTACACCTTTGTTTCACGGTATTGTAAACCACACAAAATTGAGTCGAATACCGTATTGTGAATACGAATACATAATAGATGGGTACCTAGGTTGTAAAATGCATTGATTGGTATGTGAAACAGATGGGTTGGAAAAGAATCGTTGATGATTGCCCGTATATAATAAAATTAAGGTCGGTTGCTATTGGAACGTTTTGTTGTCGTCATGATTTTGGTGTTTTTGGTTTCAAGAGTTTTATTAGACATTTTTTAAATTGGTAAATAAATGATAAGTGTATAAGTTTTTTTTTGAAAGACAAATGATAAATGTATAAAGAAATTAGGTTTTATAGAAGTGGGTTTTTAATTATTATTTTTTAATAAACATCCCCAACGGCTAGAAATTGATGATGAATGGTGCATTTGTTTCAGTCGACTAGCGGACCAAACTTTTCAATTTGTAAGGGGTCGTGGTCGGCCCATCGGTTGATCACCCCTTTCGGTCTCCACTTCGAACACTCTTAGACCAGTAGTTATGCAACCGGACAAAGTGATGAAACCAAATTGCCACATCAGCGCAAACTCAGTTTTATCTCTCTTAAACTAAACACAGACCAAGCACCTGATAAAAAAAACTACCAAACACTAACAACAAATAAATTAAAAAAAACCACACAAATAATAGTACTAGCAATTGACGTCAGATCAAACAAGCCCTAGGATAATTGCTTTCTCATATCATCACCCACAGACCCACTTTGCCCTCCTCGGGTGTTGCTAACAGTCTCCATTACCCTAACTCAATGTCCCACCGATGTGAAACTCAACAAATTCAAACTCCATATTGTTTACGATAGTAAATATGTTACGATCCCTACGTCGCTAGTCAATAGTTGGGCTCATTATGCTATTACGCGTAACGTTTAAGAGGTTGATTTAAGAATACAGGACCTATGTACCACTTTTGATGACGGCAATCAATTTTGCTATGACGATGAGCTGTTTTTCAACAATTCATGTATTGCGAGTATGGAAATTTTGGATTGTGTATTTAATCCTCCTAATGGTGTTATTCGTTGGGATAAACCTCAGTTTTTGTGTATATCGGGGGGAAATTTGATAAAGATTCACTTGAAAAAATGTTATCCGGAAGTCCTTGTTTGGAAACTTTGGAGTTGAACAACTTTGATGTTGTTAGGCGTAACCAACTCAAATCCTTGTTAGAAAACTTTGCAGTTGAATGATTGTCATGTGATTTAGAAACTTACAAAAGGTTTAGCTATGACAACTATGAAGATGAGTGTATTATGATTATGAAACTTTCGCGTTGTGAATTTAATCCTCCTAATGTGGCTATTTGTTGGGATAAACTTAAGTTTTTATGTATTTCAGGGAAATTAGACGAAGATTCAATTGGAAAGATATTATCCGAAAGTCCTTGTTTGGAAACTTTGGAGTTGGACGATTGTTATGGTGTTAGGAGGATTGATATTAGTTCAAGGAGATTTAAGAACTTGGTGTTGACTAACTACGGCGTTATGTGTCCTTAGGAGGATTATATAGATACTATCGAAATCAATGCGCCTTATATGTTGTCACTAACTATAAAAAGTTACTTGTATTTGGAGAAGCTTTTGTTGCTTAATATGTCTTCTTTAGTGAAAGCTGACTTGGATTACCTGATCAATTATCGTTTTGCGGATAGACGTGGACGAATTGAATATGATATAGGAGAAGAAATGCTTAAAGGACTTCTACCAAGCCTTGACCATGTCAACGAGATTACACTTGGGTATTTGTTCACGGGTAATATATACCTTATGAATGTCTTTTTCTTCTTCTTCTTCCTCTTCTTCTTTTTCCATTTGGGTTTGAATATGTGTGTTTGTAGACTGTTCTAATCATGTTCTCTCTGCATTGGTAGTATCTCTCGCGTTTAAGAGATAAAGGTTTCCAGTTTTTTAGAGGTACGGATGATACTTCACGCAGTAGTGATTCTTTTCATAGTGAGTTGAAATAATTGAAAACAGAGTTGGGAGGAGTGGTCATTTAACTCAATGTCCTGCCGATATAATTAGTGTTCACTATTACGTTAAAATAATATTCACAAAATGTGATCTAACCATTGGGATATAAATTGTGGTGTGCAGTTGGAGCTGATGGAGATGAGGACAGAAGCACAAAACTGACTGCTTCCGGATGGAAAAAGGTTGCTGTAAAAGCTGCAGCTGAGACAAAGACAGAGGAAAATTTTGAAGAGACAGAAGAATCTGATGATGTAAGTACCATTGCAGTCTCTTATGTCTTTCAACTCAATTCTTTTTGTAGTGTATTCAGTGAACATGTGCTTACATTTTCTTGTTTTCGTTAAGGTTGCTGTAACCGCTGCAGCCGGGACAAAGACAGAGGAAAAAGATGTAGATAAAGAAGAATTTGTTGATAGAAATAATGCCTAAAAACGTTATTAATATTTTTCGACCTCTCTACGTTTTGATAATCACAAAATATAAAAACGATTAATGAAAAATTATTTGTAAACCTAGTATTAGTAGTAAAATTTTCATTTTGAGATAAATTTAATCACTTTAAAGTTAATGATATTATATGCTTAATGCATTTCTTGACAAATGAAGTTTTTTTTAAACATCACATTTTTTATAAAAATTGTCACAAATTTTTTTATATTTTACAATATCATTTTTAGATTTTTAAAAGAAATGTTTTATTCAAATAAATTTTTTGAATTCAAATTTTCTACCTAAAAACGACTAGAAATGTTTTAGAAAACACTTTCCCTAGAAAAGACAAAAAAAAGGAGCGTCTGAGGCTGGGCGGCCCCCTTAATTATAAGGGTGGTCCCCTTAATTATTAAGGGGACCGGCACCCTATTTAAGGGGACCGCCCAGACAAAAAGCAAGCTCAGCTTGCCTATAAATACTGGACTATTCCTCACTGTTTTTCTCACCTTTTGCACATACTTTCTTTTTGTTCTAAATCAGTTTATACTCTCTGTTCTTTCCTTTGATCATTTAATCATAAATCTTTGTTTCCAAGTGATCCAAACTTTGATCCTCAAGTGCAAGAGAATAATACTTCTTATTATCAAGTCAAGAAGTGTTATAGCATAATTGGTATAGTTGTGTAGTTGTGTTATATCTTGTAAATCATTTGTGCATATTGTGAAGGTGTGTATTGTAGTTGTGTATAATAGTTAGATTGTGGTGATCATTGTAAGTATAGTTAGATCGGGGTGATCTTTGTAAGTAGTGTTAGATTGGTGTGATCGTAGCAGTGTCGTGGTGAAGTGAAGTTGTGAAGCAAAGTGAAGTTGTGAAGCGAAGAGAAGTTGTGAAGTGGAGAGAAGTTATGAAGTGAAGCAAAGTATTGAATTGTCTTGAAGTGGTGTGGTTAGTTGTGATAGATTGGTTCTAGCTAGGATTAGAACTCGATATTTCGCTTAGTGTCGGAAATTGGTGTAAGCAAAGTCGTGTACGGTTTTCTCCGCCTAAAGGGAGTTTGTTGACATAGTGAAGAGAACTCTCAAGTTTGGTGCTCGGGGAGTGGAGTAGGGCGAAGAGGTTCTTCGTTACCGAACCACTATAAATCCTTGTGTTGTGGTTTGATCTTTCTAACTCTTATCTCTTGTCTTTCATATTTACTTATTTACTTACTTGCATTGTTCAAATTGTTCACATATTGAGATCACATAATATCGAATCTAAGTTTTTATAAACAAACATAACATTAATTTAAAAAGCGGTAAACTATTCAACCCCCCTTCTAGTTTTCCACAATTGGTATCAGGAGCCACGCCAAACAAATTTTTTAAAATAAACTGTATTTTAAAACTTGAATCGATCTATGGAATCGGAAAAATATTTAGAAGGGCAATCTATGCAAAGACCACCACTATTTGAAAGTGATGGATTTATTTATTGGAAAAAAAGATTTCAAAACTTATGTGAAATCAAAAGATCTAGATCTTTGGCATGTTATTACCTATGGTGATTCCCCCCTATTCAAAATAATCCCGAAACTAAAAAGGATGAAATTGTACCTTTTGATAAACAAAATGATGATCTTAAAAAGAAACTTGCTAAAAATAATGAAGCTAAAATGGTGATTTATAATGCTTTACTACGTAAAGAATATGAGAGAATTTTTATGTTCAAAACCGCAAAAAAAGATCAATTAGGGATACTTATTAATCACTCACCATGGTATTAGTCAAAGTCAAAGATTATTAAATATTGATACTTCTTGTTCCAACAATATGTACAATTTATGATTTCGAAATAGCGAATCTCGATAGTAAATGCTTTTGCTAGATTTAACACTATTATTATTAGTCTAAAACTACTTGATGAAGGTTTTTCTAGCAATAATTATGTTAGGAAATTTCTTAGGGCACTTCATCCTAAATGACGCGCAAAGGTTACGGCTATTGAAGAATCAAAAGATTTAACATCTCTATCACTTGATGAACTTATTGGAAACTTAAAAGTTTATGAAGTAATAATTAAGAAAGATTCTGATTTGGTCAACAGGCAAAGAGAACAAGATAGATATCTCTTGCACTGATAAACCAAAAGGATCAAGTGATGAAGATAGTTCGACTTTCGATAGTGAAGACGAAGAATACGCCATGGCCGTGAGAGACTTCAAGAAATTTTTCAAAAGACGAGGAAGATTCGTAAGACAACCACACGATGAAAGAAAGTCATACCAAAGAAGTAAAGACGATAAAAATGGAAAAGGCGAAAGAACATGTTTTAAATTTGAAGATCCAAATCAGCTCATCGGAGAGTGTCCAAAACTATCAAGAAACTACAATCAAAGAGCCTTCGTTGGACGATAAGGAGTGATAGCGACAAAAGATGAGAAGAAAGGACAAATGACGAAAAATGTATCATGGCTTTTAGCATCTTTACAAGATGAAGAAGAAAGGACAAAGGACGAAAAATGTCTCATGGCTAAAGCATCTAATGAGGAGAGATCAAGGTAGACAAAACTACCCTAATAATAATCATTCAATGTGGAATTATTCATAACAACCAAACTTCCCCCCGTGGGAAATATGTCCACCTTATATGTATCCGAATCAAATGCAACATATGCAAAACATGTTCGGGACTAGCAATTTTGGACCCATGAGACATTGGGGACCAAGTGGTTGAGTCGTTACAACATTTTAGTAGAGTTGTTCATGAACATTTCTTGGAATCCAACGAGTGAATACATTCTTAAAATCTTACGACGAATTTACCAAAAGATTTCTCCGTCAACGTTTGCTCACTTGAATATGTTGAAGAATAAACATCGTAGGCAAAGGTATGTCTTCATTCCAAACTCCTTAGAATTTAGATTATGTGTTAAATGCTAAATGATTATATATTATCATGTTGCATAGAGTATATACTAAACAAATAAGTTATAGTTAATAGAATATAATTTAAGCTTGTAGAAATAGTGTAGTCACTAGAAATGCCATTTGTTGGTTTTCTAGAATTAAGAGAGTTTGTTCATTATGAACTCATCTCTCACGTACTTGAATTAGGATTACCTACGTACCTCTATAAAGTAGAAATCTTCTATGTCCACTAGTAGTGAACTCACGTAGATGAAAAAAAGTGAGTTAGTGGGAAATTATTAACATAGAAGTAGGATTAGTTTTACATCTTACGCCGGAAAGGCACGACATCAAAACACTATAAATGAAACAAACTCTCTTCGACTACGACGTCCGCCTCATCTACACATCTACATTAAACTACGTCTATCGAAATCCTGTCATCAAGCTTTAATTCCATTCAATTATTCCATCGTCATATATTTACCATCTCTTAAATACTCCAAATCGTGACAATTAATTATTTCATCCGAAATAATTAATTTATTCAATTGACAAGAAGTTAATTGAAAACGTCACTAAATTCTCGTTAAATCTTCTCTCGGCTTGACAACTTGATCCTTTCATCCGAAGTAATCAAAGTATTTTTAATTAACGAAAGGTTAATTAAAACGTCAATTTTGTCAATCATCTCTAAACCATCTCTCGATCCAAAAAAATCTTGACAACTTAATTATTTCATTAGAAATTATTTAAGTTTACTTAACTTAACGAAAAGTTAATTAAAAATGTCAAGTGTTTTTCTCTCGTCTTCGACGTCATTATCTAAAATAATATTACTAGTATCTCCCGACGTATTTTGATAATTGTACATTGAAAAAATTAGTCCAAATCGAAAAACCAAGAAAACTTGGTCGTTCAGATGGGCGGCCCCCTTTAATTTTAAGGGGACCGGCCTATTAAAATTGCCAAACAGCCCATCTTTTCTACAAAACACAATACCAAACACTCATTTTCATCTTTTCCTCTCTCTCTGCTATTGTGTGATGAACACACACACTCCAAAACCACATAATCAAACTTCCAAACTCAAAATTCATCTAATTTCGCAAGGGGCAAACACCAACAACAAGATTAACAACACATATTGTAAGATTTCTTATACTTTTCTTTTTCAATTTCATCCAATTTTGCTCTTAATCAAAATTGGCTATTTTTTATAGTTTTTATATTTTTTTACTTCTACGATTAGGTCTAGGAAATCCATAACTATACTGATTCCCGTAGTCATAGGAATTCAATACTTTCAATAGGATTGAGTAACAATTTTTTTTGGTTCGAAAATTTCAAAATATATATATATATATATATACATTTTTTCGAAATCTTGTTAAACTAAGAAATTTCAAAACAAAATTTTATACATTGTTGATACATGCCAAAAACATGATAAAATGGTTATACATTGAATATCGAAACATACATACCCAAATACTTATTTTTTGCATCAATGGATAAAGTTTTATAAAAAAATGGAGTGTTTGGTTCGTTTCTTAAGATCGATTTTTAGAGTCGAAATGACCATCACTATATTTTTGTCACGTGTATAAACCCGTAACTAACTTGTATAAGTCATCAAGATATATAATTCATATAGATATTGATACATTTTGTAAAATAAAAGGGGCGTTTGGTTTAACATTTTAAAAACATAGTATTGGGTCAAAACAAACACCATTTAACTCTCGTCAAGTCAAAAATAATGAACTTATATTTGTCAACAAAATATACAACTTAACGTATATCGTCCGACAAATTTATTCAAGTTTTGTATTAATAAGAGAGTGTTTGGTTCATCTTCTATATGTTGAAATATATAATTAATATATATTCTTTGACATCCTATGTTAAGTCAAAAATAAATTAAGGAACATATGGATCACTTCTTAGATTTTTATTTTTAGAGTCGAAGTAATACTTGTCTCACATTTGTCATTTTTACACAACCACGTCCATGCACAAGGGTTGTTGACTCATTTCCCATGTGAAGAATAGATCCATCATTCAGCGACTCATAAGTCTTGAACCAACATCTATCTTTGCACACATGCACGGTTTCTCTAGAGTCAACCCACCATGCAACATCATCATCCTGTACAAAGAAAGCCTCAGATACATATGTAACATAATAAATCTGATGGGATTTATTAAACATACTCTGACCTTTCAAAGGGTTGGAAGAACCATCCTTAGATCCCTTTGTGCTTGATCCATTGGCTCTGTTGCCAACATTACCAGCCTTGCAATCCTTTTTCAAGTGTCCAGGTTTCCCACACTTCCAACAAGTAACTTTTGGTTTCTTGTTAGGATTAGCTCTGGTATCATGATGTTTACGTTTACCCTTATTGTCATTGTACCTGGAGGAGTTGTTATGCTCCACCATATTGACAACTGAAGGACCAGCAACATTGTTGCCCTTTGGCTTGTCATTATCCTGAGCTCTAAGGGATTCCTCAATGCGTAGATAACTGCCCAACTCTATCAGAGTTAATTCCTCCTTCACATGTTTCAAGGTGTGCTTGAAATCTTTCCATGAAGGGGGAAGTTTGTCAATGATACATGAAACCTGAATAGATTCATCCATGTTCATATTGTGTTGTGTAAACCTTCCAAGTATTCCAAGAAGTTCATTGTATTGTTCCAAGACTGGTCTTGAATTAGTCATTTTGTAATTTGTGAAATTACTAACAAGGAACTTCTTACTTGAGGCATCCTCAGCCATATATTTGGCTTCCTAGGCTATCCCCATATGTCTTAGAAGTATAACATTCTGGTAAATATCAAACAAGGAATCAGACATTCCATTGTGATTAAACTTGCATACATAGTCATCATTGTCCCATTTGGCCCTCTTCCTGACTTGTTCCATAGTTGGATTCTCACCCCCATACTATTGGCAATGGATGTAGTCATGAAAAATTCACCACACTCCTTCTGGAAAGCAGGATGTGTCATTTTCTATCTGCCTTCTTCTGATATCCACCCCCTTCAAAACTTTTCTAATTTTCGCAAAGCCCGGATAGCATGTGTGTCAATGCTAGCAGGTCGTATTGATTATCACAAAATAGTTTACTTTGAATGTTGGTGTGTATGGCCCAGATTTGGGTAAAGATAAAGATATCAAAGACTAGTACGTACCAAGATTAGCTACCGGATATCACTTAGAGTCGTGTAATCACTTTCCAAAGTAAACTATTCGACCCTAATGCCTGGGTATCACAAATATCTACTTGGGATAAGACCAAATGTATGTTCTTGGTTGAGGCAACAATCAAGAACCCTAGCGCATCTAAGTGTTTATCACGCAGTTATTTCTGTGTTGTATCGTATATCTCACAAGTAGTATGTGACCTCCTTTTTATAGGAGAGTACTCAAGTCCTTGGTCAAGGAATTATGAGAGATTATAGGAGATATAATCTCTTCCATAATTAGAGTCCTTGATTTCAAGAATTAGTGGTTACATGACCACAAGAATCGTGGTCATTAAGTGTGATTGCTACTTACCATAAGAAATGGTCTAAGTAGTTACAAGTCAGAGTTCTATCCAGAGGGTTTTCCTTCAACGACCTGAAGCATCAGCTAGCCCGCTGAGGAGCATACCCGTTGATGGTTCAATACTGAAACAACCTCTGATGAGCTAACCCACTAAGGATACTTCCTCTGATGGATTACTCTCTGATGGTATCCTTCAGCTTACTCACTCAGTGAGTTACAAAGCTGAAGCCATCAGACCTCTGATGAACATCCTTCAGTCCAGAGTCTAACTCCTAGAGGGGTTAACTCACTGAAGTTCATCAGCGACTAGAATTCCCTTAACCACTATCTGAGTCAAGGTGTTCAGTGACCTCTGGGTGTACACTCCGTACCTCCACCCCAGATACCGGTATGAACAGATCCCTACAATTGAACTAAATTTCCAACATAAATTATCCTAAAGAACGACTTACCCATGGTACGATCCATGGCATTTAACGATAAAAGGACAATGTGTTTATTGTTCTAGGTTTTAGTTTGTTAAAGGCATGAGGTTCAATTTATAGAGGATGTTGGAAGTCTAAGAATTTAACTATAGAAAGTTTTGAGTAATAGTTAACGCGATATATTTTATACATCTTAATTGATATTAATAGTTTCTCAAATTAACGATATTTACTAAATTTATCATTGTTTTATATAGAAATAAAATTTATTAAAAAATAAATATGTTTATTCACAAGTTAAAAAAAACTTTTCTTTTTTTAAGGTAACGATGATTAAACCTAAAAATAAATGTTAGTAATTTTGTATTTTGTATCTATATATATAGAGTAAGAGATATGACATTATCTATGTGTTTATTTAGGCAATGAGTTTGTATCAACAACTCGATATATAAAAGATTTTTGCCTTTGATTGTTTTCTTAACGTGGCAAAGTAAAATCAAAGCCATTAAAATCAAAGTCAATTAAAGCTCCTGACCCGCACTTTTTCATTTTCCATAAAATTGTATGGCTCGCTAAACCATCAAATTTTGAAAACCTACTTTATTTATCATAAACATAATGTCTAAAATATAGTTTACTTTTAAACGCGGAAGCTATTTTTTAATACAGTGCGGGTTGGTTAACCCATAACATTTCTCTTATAATATTTTTTATTTGTGCGGGTTTATTTTTTCGGTCTCATGTTTAATAATTTGTTTTTTTATATATGGGCTTATGTGTTGGGCCTCATGTCGCGGGCATTTTTTTATATTAATAAGTCAATATTTTTGTAATTTTTTTTTCTATTTTGTGCCGAGCGTTTTTTTTACATTGCCTACAAAAAAAAAGAAGCCAAATGAGTTGGCCCAAATTGGGAGCCCAAAGGGCCGAGCACTGTAGCGTGTGGAACAAAACTACGTCGTTTTATTCTACGCGAGGCATTATTATTTTTATTTTTTTTATTTTGTGCGGTTTTATTTTTTCGGCCTCATGTTTAATAGTTTGTTTTTTTTCTTATATGAGCTTATGTGTGGGGCTTATGTTTAAAGGTTTCTTTTTTTGGCTATACGGGTTTTTTTTAATATAATTTTATAGAAACCTGGGCTTTAAATGAGAATCGCGCGTTACTGCAGGGCGTTTTTTAATTGTATTGTGTGCGGGTTTATTTTTTCGGTCTCATGTTTAATAGTGCGGGTTAATTTTTGCGTTAAAATTTTATTTTTATTCTTTTCTATTTTTTATTTGTGCGGATTTATTTTTTCGGTCTCATGTTTAATAGTTTGTTTTTTTTTATATGGGCTTATGTGTTGGGCCTCATGTCGCGAGTATTTTTTTATCTGAGTAAGTCAATATTTTTGTAGGTTTTTTTTTTGTTGCTAATATGACGATATTTTTTTGGGAAAATTCCATTTGTAGCAAAAAAAAAAAACGAATTGCAATCCTAACCCAAAAAATATTATTTCATAAAACTAGCCTTTGGCATCTAGGCAACTTGCGTGTAGAATTTGACATGTGACGTTTTTTAATATTAAAGTACACATTTTTTTGGGCAACATATTGTACTTTTATCGGCAACTGTTGTACTTTTGGGCAGCCTAAGCTACTTTTGGAAAAATATTTTGTTTGGGATAGGATCGCATTTCACTATTTTTTTTGGGCTACAAATGGAATTAGCCGGTACTCTCAATTTACTATTTATTGTAAAATAAGTTTGATGCGGCTTATTAACTCATAAGATCCAATTTATGAAGCCCAAAACCTGGCCCATCGGTAACCTGCCAATCCACACGCATACACATCATTTTCTATAGATATATAAAAACACCAACAAAAACATTTCTCTTCCATTTTTTGAAATTTATCAAGGTAATTTTTGTTTACTTCCAATTGTCAAAATTTAATCTTGTTCCGGTATGGGTTCTTGATTTTGATTCAAGAATGTCCAAATTTTGGGTTTTATTTTTTGTGGGTCTTTGAAATCTTGATGATTTGTGATTGCAAATGTCTTATATCATGATTTTAGCCTGACTTTGCTTTTTATATAAGGTATTTTGATTTGCTTGTTAAGAGTGATTATTTGCTTATTGCTTTATGCAGTTTTGAATAAGCAACTTTAGGGGGTGTTTGTTTTGGCTTATATGTGGGCTTATGAGCTAATATGATTTTGGCTTATATTTCATAAGCCTCAATTTTCCGGCTTATTATGAGACTTGTGGGCTTATATAAGTTTATTACGATATGATAAACTTATATAAGCCCATAAGTCTCGCAATAAGCTAGATAATTGAGGCTTATGAAATATAAGCCAAAATCAAATAAACTCATAAGCTCACATAAATGGTCCTTGTGGTTTGTTGAAAATTACGAATTCAGTCTATTTTTCATTTTGGTATCAGTTCTGGTCTTTGTGGTTTTAACATGTCTCGATTTAAGTCAATCTTGTCTAATTTTGTTACATTCAGTCATTAAATAAGAGTGAAATGACCAACATACCCTTACCTTCAAGCTTTTATTTATTTTTAGGTGAGGGTATTTGGGCATTTCATGTCAAAATGGTTTGAATATAAGACATGATAAAATTATAAGGACCAGAGCTCATAAAAAAATCTCGTAATTTTCAACAAACCACATGAACCATTTAAGTAATTAACTCTTTTTCTTTTTTCACAAATGATTACAATATGACTTATTAACTCTGATTTATCAATTTACAAACGCATACACGTTATTAGAGGTAATCATGGTCCGAAAATTGGATCGGACCGAACAAGATCAGACCAGACCGAAATCAAATTTGTCCAAAACGCCGGACCGAGAACCGAACCAAAATGATCCGGTTCGGTCTTCGATCCGCTCCGATCCAATAAAGCATAATCATCGGGTTTTTTGTAAGACCGAATCAGACCGGACTAGATCCGATCGGACCGAAGACCGAATTTAAAGAAAATCGTAGGGCGAGGACCGGACATAAATATGTTTGGTTCGGTCGGTCCGGTTCGGTCCGTTCAGATAGACTGTTCGATATGCCGGCCCTACACGTTATTATTCTTAACTTTTACTCATCTTCAACAAATGATCAAACGGCAGTAGCAATTAGTGCATTTAAGGGAGGAGATATAATTCCTCCATTATATGTAGTATTAACAAGGTGGATCGAAGCCCGCGCGTTGCCGCGGGGTTAATTTATTGTCAAGGTGTGTAGGTAAACTGTTTTTGGCATAAATTAGAGGATGATTTTTGGTTTTGGGTGTGCTACCCTGCCAAGATACGGTGGTCAGTAACTTACGCTTACGAAAAATATAGTTGCAAAAAATTACCGCCATCGACTTAATTAATAAATTATACATTCACGACCAAGAGTAACATAAGAAGTATCTAATTGTGACCAAAGATGGATGTAAATAATGCAAAGAAATCTATAACATATATCTGCATAAAAAGTTCTATGGCATTATATATATACTCATTTTCGGAACAAAACGACGACGTATTTAACGTGGGCTTTTAATGCAATTTTAATGGGCTAACTACACCAATGGCCCAAATAATAAAAAAATTCTTTCAGATCAACACAAGCAGCAGTAAAAAAAATTAAAATTTATAAAACGGCCCTTTAAGTTTTAACTATTTACGACTTTTTTATATAATAAACTTTATTTATCAAATATATAGCACCCGATTCATTCAGATCAAAAAATACCGACGGCAAGATCTTTGAATTGCGAACAAAACAAGCCCAATATTGCAACACTTCCGACGTACGCACGATTTTATAAAAAGCGTTGAACTTTAAAATAAATAGAAAAAAATTAACAAATTTACAAAATGTACCATCAACTTTTAAATATTTACGAATTTTTAATATAATAAACTTTATTTATCAAATATATAACACATATCTACCGATTCATTCTTATATATATACTCATTTTCGGAACAAAACGACGACGTATTTAACGTGGGCTTTTAATGCAATTTTAATGGGCTAACTACACCAATGGCCCAAATAAAAAAAATCTTTCGGCTCAACACAAGCGGCAGTAAAAAAAATTAAAATTTATAAAACGGCCCTTTAAGTTTTAACTATTTACGAATTTTTTATATAATAAACTTTATTTATCAAATATATAGCACATATTTACCGATTCATTCAGATCAAAAAATACCGACGGCAAGATCTTCGAATTGCGAACAAAACAAGCCCAATATTGCAACGCTTCCGACGTACGCACGATTTTATAAAAAATGTTAGAGCTTTAATATAAATAGAAAAAAAAATTACAAAACGTACCCTCAACTTTTAAATATTTACGAATTTCTTATATAATAAACTTTATTTATCAAATATATAACACATATCTACCGATTCATTCAGATAAAAAAAATACCCACGGAAAGATATTCGAATTGCGAACAAAACGAGTCCAATATTGCAACGCTTCTACATATTAAAAAAAATATATAGTTTCAAAACACACCATAAACTACCTAAAAACTTTAAAATAAACGTCATGAGTCAAAAACGTACAATTCTGTAAAAGTTTAAATTATATAAATGGCGTACACTTTTTTGCCATTTACAACCGGCTCAACATAAAAAAGCAAATTATAAAACGTACCCTCAACTTTTAACTATCTACGACTTTTTATACTCCATCCGTCTCACTTTCATTGTTCTCATTTGACTTTTTCAAGTCTTTATTTTTTAACTCTGATCGTTAATATATTTGTTTGTGTTATATAATAGTTGATGCAAAATATATGAATGGATTGGTTTTTAAATATATTTTTATTGGGGTAATTTTCATAAAGTATTATATAACACAAAAAAATATTAAAGATCAAAGTTGAAAAATAAAGACTTCAAAAAGTCAAATGAGGACAATAAAAGTGGGACGGAGGTAGTATAATAAACTTTATTTATCAAATATATAACACATATCGACCGATTCATTCGGATAAAAAAAATACCCGTGGAAAGATCTTCGCATCGCGAACAAAACCATGCTTGCATACAAGTCAGCCCCGCCGCAACACGCGGACACATTCCCACTCAATATTTATTCGAAATCGATTCGCAAAAAATTATGCCTCGCGGCAACGCGCGAGCAATTTTGCTCGTTATGTTTAAAACACAGTGGAGTACACAAAAAAAATTCAAGAAATTCTATTTAGCAAGTCTGTCAAGATCGCGATCCCACCTGGGATCGTTTTTGTCTTTGCATGATCGAGATCGTAAGATCCTACCAATTTATCATGTTCTGTAAGCAACAGATAAACGAGTCAAACTATTTTTATTTCTACTCATCATCAAAGATAAATTTATATAATATCCTTTTGAAAATGTCAAAGTTCAAATTTAAAATACCAAAGTAAAAGTAAAACAAAAAAAAGTCAAGTTTGAATCGTCACATTCACTATTTAGCGGAATAAAATTACATAACATGCGTAATAAACGTCTCAAAACAAAGTACATCACTAGCATCACTACAATTAAGCTATCTAAATTAAAACTTAAAGGTTAATAGTTAAAACTATGAAAAGATAAAAGAAAAAACAACAATTACCTGTAAGAAACTTTTTGCTTCAGGTAACTAGAACATGAGAAGAAGAACTCTAATTTGTTTCATGTAATTTCAATTTGGAGAAAGTAGATAATTAGGTTTATTGATTATAAAATCTTGAAATGAAACGTCAATACTTGTTACTGAGATCAGCGGACTCGTATTGTTCTTTTTTGGGCCTAAAAAAAGTAATGGGCTAGTAAGTATGTAAGTCACTAAGTTAGTAACTTGGTAATTTGGTAAACCCGTATCGACACGCGATCTTACGATCTTACGTGCGAGTTTACGATCCTACCTCTGATGCGATCCTACACCGATCCTACACGATTTTGTCAGGTGGGCACGTAAGATCGTACGATCTTACGTGTAAACTCGCGAGTTTGACAGCCTTGCTATTTAGTGCAGAGAGGCTCATTCGAGGTATTGGATTATACAAAATGAATGGACTAAAAAACATGAGAGCCCAATGAAAAGTCCACCAATAAAACGACAGAAGACTGTGTCGTTTTTTACCCATCTTTAGGAGATTATAAATATACACAATCAGTGACAAATCCATTGTCGTTTTGACAGTGAGTCACTTTGCTACATTAACGGGCTCTCATTTTGGACCAGTCCGATTTTGGTTTTTTTTTTTTTTTAATTGTTTTTGTTGTTTGTTTTTTTTTTAAATATGTATGCACAAAGAAGGAGGAAAAAAAATATTACAAAAGTTCTGATTTATTTAGATAAAAAAAATACTCGCGGAAACATCTTCGATACCTAATAACTTTAAAATAATCGATATGGTCACAAACATACAACCCATTATATTAAAAAAAACCCATATTGCAAAAAAAAACAACACTTTAAACATGAGACCCAACACATAAGTCATATAAAAAAAATATTACTAATATACACATTTGTCGACAAACTAACCTAAAATTCACATAAAATGTGGTCCAAAATCTGGCACAAAATAAAAAAAAATACAAAACAGTCCCTCAACTTTTAAATATTTACGATTTTCTTACACACAAAATCCCGTAAAAAATTAACAAAAAAACACGTCAAGTTTTTATTGTTCACAACTTTTTTACATTCATCGGCCCAAAAAAAAGATATCGAACCGTCCCAAAAAAAGAAAATATTCGGGAAAAAATTAACCCGTCCCAACGCAAAAAAAAAATTCCCGAATCATACAAAAAAAGAAAATATTAAAAATTAGACCCGCCATAACGCATCGCCCAAAAAAAAACCTCCAAAACGTAAAAAAAAATTATTTGGGAAAAAATTAGCCCCGCCGCAACGCGCGGGTTCTTTTGCTTGTTATACGAAATGAATGGACTAAAGAGCCCAATGAAAAGTCAACCAATAAAACGACAGAAGATTGTGTCGTTTTTTTACCCATCTTTAGGATAGTATACAAATAGATGCATAAAAACACCAACAAAAACACTTGTCTTCCATTTCTTGAAATTTAAGGTAAATTTGTGTTTTTTTTATGTTTACTTTCATGTATTTAGACTTGTTTCACCAAGATTTCATGTTTTTATGATGACCCAATCGTCAAAATTTAATCTTGTTCCGTTTCAGATATGGGTTTTAGATTTTGATTCAAGAATATCCAAAATTTGGGTTTCATTTTTTGTGGGTTTTTGAAATCTTGATGATTTGTGATTGGATATGTGTTATATTATGATTTTAGTCTGACTTTGGTTAAAGTTATGTGATTAGATAGAGGTTTAGTTTGCAACTTTAGGTGTTTTGGTTTGCTTGTTAAAAGTGATTATTTGCTTATTGTTTTAAGCAGTTTTCAATAAGCAACTTTAGGGGGTGTTTGTTTTGCCTTATAGTGGGCTTATGACCATAAGTCTCACAATAAGCTAGAAAATTGGGGCTTAAGAAATATAAGCCGAAATCAAATAAACTCATAAGCCCACGTATAAGCCGAAACAAACACCCCCTTAAGCTACTTATTATACTCTCAAATAAGTAATCGGTTTTGAATAATTAGTTTAGAGATATTTATGTTCTAATGTTTTGGTATAGTGAAACTCATTTTAGTTATTCATGGGTATAAATTTATAATCGGTTTTGAATAATTAGTTTAGAAATAGCCTTAACAAAACCTATACAAATTATGATATGTAAAATTCATTTTACATATAAGTTTTGTAAATTTTAAGAATTTGCCAAACATTCCTTGATCACGTAATTATAAAAACAGTAAAGCATATTCATCCTCGAGGCCCTTTTGTTGCAATAGTTTGTTTTGGATATGCTAGAGGTACCTTAAACTTGTGGTCTCATATGTTTCAGTTCTTAAGTTAGCTTTTCATTCTCGGTTCACGCACCTTCATGTGAGCTTCCACTGATAACATCTGCAGTAAACAAGCAGTTGTGTAATGTAATTTTTTTAAGTTACTTGCAAGTTGCAACGATAATTTTTTTTCTTTAACCAATATTTCTTTTCGTTTTTAGAACTTTAGCATTGATATGTTTTAAGCTGTAATGTTGTTATTGTAAGATCTTTACCCTATATGGGTGAGTGGTCGTTATTTGTTTATCTCGATTTGAAGTTCAGAATTAGATAATCAGTTATGTTAAATCACGGAGACTTGTATATGATTTTAGAGTAGGGGGTGTTTGGGATGGCTTATTTGAAACTGCCTATATGCATTGCTAAAAATTAAGCAATTTATGTTTTAAGTGTGTATTTGCTGTGAAATGAGCAGAGTAACTGATTCATCCGAACACTCGGGTCATATAACTGAAGAGTATCTTTTGTTTTATTGGTTTCGTGCAGGTTGCTAGCAAATGTCGATTCTCATTGAAGGTCTTCCCAATGATATTGCAATAAGATGTCTCGCGCGGGTACCTTATTATCTTTTTCCAAAATTAGAAACCGTCTCTCATTCATGGCGGGCCGCAATTCACAGCACCGAATTCTACAAAGCCCGTCAAGCAGTCAACTCAACCGAATCACTTTTATGTGTATGCACCTTTGATCCAAAAAACATATGGCAGCTATACGACCCAAACCGCGACATTTGGCTCACTCTCCCAGTACTTCCTTCGGAGGTCAGAAATCTAGTCCAATTCGGTGTTGTTTCGGTTTCCGGTAAACTATTCGTCTTAGGCGGTTGTAGTGACCAACACGGAACTGTTTCAACAAATGAGGTCTGGGCTTATGATCCCGTTTACCGTCAGTGGGCGCAACGGGCCCCCATGATCA
This sequence comes from Tanacetum coccineum, assembly GCA_026074375.1. Lineage (NCBI taxonomy): Eukaryota > Viridiplantae > Streptophyta > Magnoliopsida > Asterales > Asteraceae > Tanacetum > Tanacetum coccineum. The sequence goes on along the minus strand of BQNB010038789.1, from coordinate 4,355 downwards.
TCCCGCGCGCAAGGTTTGCTTGTTGTGTGTGGAATGGGAAAATATTGGTGGCCGGTGGATATACAACGCCTTTGAAATTGACCTCGAAAGCTGAAATTTACGATCCCGATACGGACACGTGGGACCCAATTCCCGATCTTGAACACACACTTGAGTCCGCGTGTATTGGGTGTGTGATTGACGGTGCGGTCCATGTAGTGAACACGGTTTTAAACGAAGTTCAAGTGTTGGAAAATTTAAAGGACAAGTGGCAGCGTAGCCAATCATTGAACCACGAGCTGATTACGGTGGTTAACGGGTCGTTGTATGGGATGAATTATCATCAGGGTGATATATATAAACTAGAATGTGGTATATGGAAAGTTGTGGCGTCGGCTTCAGAATTGAATAATAGGATGGGGTATGCTATGATGGGTTTTTGCGATGATATTTATGTTATCGGTGGTTTGGTTAGGCCCGGAGGAGGGAGGAGGGGTATTAAGAGTATCTCGGATGTTGATGTTTTGCTACTGGGGAACGAGAACGAGAAGCCAGTGTGGAAGAAAGTGGCTTCCATGACTCGATGTCAAGGAATCATTCGCGGGTGCGCCGAGTTGAGGATTTAGATGTTTTCGGGTTTTGATTATCTGAAACCCATGAATATTAAATAAAATCGTCTGAAAACCAAGTTGTATGGTCATCACATTATGTCTTATGTCATTGTTACTCTTTGTTTCTGCGTCGACCTCCTTTTAACATATGATTTGCAGGTTGGGCAAGTAACCAGTGTTTTAGATGACAATCCGATTAACATAATTACTAAGAAAGGTGTATCGTGATCCCGACGTTGACATCTGCAACAATTTTTGCAGAGCCGGTACACCAATGTGTTGCTATAATCTTTGCAATATGTACTTATGATAACTATTATACTTAAAGAGAAAAGTTCTATGTAGAACACTATCTAATCAAAGAACAATTCACTTCATTTCAACCATCCATTTTATTTCCATCTAATGGTTTAGATTAATTTTTATTTTTATTTAATTAAAAAACACACTTTCATCCAATTTTTTTAAAATTAAATATCTCACAAACCGTTAATTGTTACGTAAAACGAAACATACCATCGCGACGAGAATTAAATCATCTTTCTATAAAGGGGCACTTCTATATACTTTCGAAGAACTTTTTTTTCGATTATTTTTTTGATTCACGTCTGAAAAAATCACATGTGATTTTACGAAATCACATGTGATTTTGATACAAATCACATGTGATTTTTTCAGACGTGAGTGAAAAAAAAATTCGGAAAAAAAGTTCGTCGAAAGTATATAGAAGTGCACTCTATAGAAAGATAAAAAAAATACTCGTCGCGATACTTTCGACGAACTTTTTTCCCGATTTTTTTTCAATCACGTCTGAAAAAATCGCATGTGATTTGTGATACAAATCACATGTGATTTCATTAAATCACGTGTGATTTTTTCAGACGTTACTGAAAAAAAAAATCGAAAAAAAAGTCGTCGAAAGTATATAGAAGTGCCCCTTTATAAAAAGATAAAAAAAATACTCGTCGCGATACTTTCGACGATCTTTTTTTCCCATTTTTTTTCAATCACGTCTGAAAAAATCACATGTGATTTGTATCACAATCACATGTGATTTCTTAAAATCACATGTGATTTTGTCAGACGTGATTGAAAAAAAAAAAAATTAGTTCGTCAAAAGTATATAAAAGTGCCCCTCTATAGAAAGATAAAAAAATACTCGTCGCGATGGTGTATTTTTGGTCGTTTAACGATTTATCGTTTGCTAGATATTTGAGTTTTAAAAAAAAGGTGGAAAGTGGTTTTTTTATTATGATGAAAAAATGAGTGGTTAGGATTCACCCATTTGTTCTTTAAGATGACCATGTTCTTATGGATCTCACCTCTATACTTAAAATATATGTTTTCAATGTATGACAACAAGCAGAATTACTCGCGCGTTGCTGCGGGACGTTAATTTTTCGCGCGTTGTTGCGGACCATTGTTATTATTATTATTATTATTTTAATTTTGTGCGGGTTTATTTTTTCGGTCTCATGTTTAATAGTGCGGGTTTATTTTTCGGTATCATGTTTAATAATTTGTTTTTTTCCTTAAATGAGTTTATGTCCCGCGCGTTGTTGCGGGGCGGTAATTTTTTTTTTTTAGTTTTTTTTTTTTGCGCACTGTTTAATGCAATCTAAAGTTGTACGTTTGTGACTATGTCGATTATTTTAAAGTTGAATCGGTACTTTTGTAATATTTTTCCCCCTATTTTGTGCCAAAAATTAAAAAAAAGTTTGGGCCGGCCCAAAGTGGGAGCCTAGGCCCATTGTACAATGCAAAATGTATATTATTTTTTTAATTTTGTGCGGGTTTATTTTTTCGGTCTCGTGTTTAATAGTTTGTTTTTTTTCTTATATGACCTTATGTGTTGGGCCTCATGTTTAAATGTTTTTTTCTTTGGTTATATGTTTTTTTTGTGCGGGTTTATTTTTCGGTATCATGTTTAATAATTTGTTTTTTTTCCTTATATGAGTTTATGTCCCGCGCGTTGTTGCGGGGCGGTAATTTTGTTTTTTTTTTTTTTTTGTCTCATTTTTAATAGTTTGTTTTTTTATATGGGCTTATGTGTTGGGCCTTATATTTAAACCTTTGTTTTTTTTTGCTATATGTTTTTTTTTTAAAATGGCACTGTTTAATGCAATCTAAAGTTGTACGTTTGTGACTTTGTCGATTATTTTAAAGTTGAATCGGTACTTTTGTAATATTTTCCCCCCCTGTTTTGTGCCAAAAATTAAAAAAAATAAAAATAAATTGGGCCGGCCCGAAGTGGGAGCCCAGACCCATTGTACAGTAGAAGCACTGTAGCTTCTACTGTACAATGCAAAATGTATCTTTTATAATACAAGTTAAACATGTATATGCAAATATAAATGAAAGTTTTTTTAAATGAAAGTTAAAAGAAAGGTTTTGTAATCCAATAAAAAACATAAAGATTTTGTGATCAATTGGGCTCCCATTTTGGGTCGGCCCAATTACCACTTTTTTTTTGTAGAATCTGCCGCTCTCTCATGCTCCGCTCGCTCTCTCGCGCGCGCGTTCGCGCTATCTCTCGCTCACTCGCGCCGCGCTTATTTATAGATATAAGTATGCGCTTTTATGATATACCGATACCACACATATGTTAATTTATTCGCCCTCTCTTTACCTCCCCTATCTAGAACCCCCCCCCACCCCCCCCCTATTCGGTAAATGGATTCTGCAATAGATAAGAGATACATTGTGTCCCCCCCATCTCCCCCTTAACGTTTCATTCAGAGGCGACCCCCCCCACCCCCCCCCTCCCCCCCCATTACTCGATTTAAAATTGCACAATGTGTCGCAACAAGGATGCTTTGTTTTATTACTTAATATCCCATCCAGGTACGGGATGGTGGGGTTGTTGGGACTTGTCCATGCTCGAGGTTATTTTTTGGTATGTAATATTTTTATTCTATATTTTTGGCTCATCACTATGAGACATACACATCGATCACTTATAAATATTCGGTGTACATCCCGATAAATGTGTGATATAATCTGAGCCTCGGAGAACGGTTGGTTTGTAGGTGTTGTAAAAAAAAAAGTTGCCCAGCACAAATGAAGGTTTAACTTAGCAACTTTAAAAAAAAATTGCTCGGCACAAAATAGGTTTTTTTTTACAAAAGTACTGATTTATTCAGATCAAAAAATACCCACGACATGACGCCCAACACATAAGCCCATTAAAAAAACAAACTATTAAACATGAGACCAGAAAAATAAACCCGCACAAAATACAAAAAAAAAACATTAATGCCCCGCATCAACGCGCGGGCAATCATGCTTAACACCTATTTACTCAAATCTCATAAAATTATATTTAAAAAAAAACCCAAATAGCCAAAAAACAAATCTTTAAACATGAGGCTCAAAACATAAGCCCATATAAGAAAAAAAACAAACTATTAAACATGAGACCGAAAAAATAAACCAGTACAAAAATAAAATTAACGCCCCGCAATCATGCTTGTTTTGTATAAATATTTTGCCAGCTGGATTTTCAAAGTATATGGGCCTGCCAGGCATTTAATCATGGGCTCATGTCTTGGGTCATTTATGATCTATGGAAATTGGAAAACCTGTGTATGTTAGTTTTCAAAAAAAATTTGTAAAAAACTTATATTGAATTAAGAAATAGATAAATAAGGTCTATACAGGGCGAAATGATACAAATAAAAGTAAATAAAAATAAGAAATTGTGACAAGTGACACTAATTACATTGAGATGTAGACTTGATCACTTGAATTACATTTGTACATGAA
>BQNB010038788.1:0-44874 GCA_026074375.1 Tanacetum coccineum | reverse complement strand
TGGGGGTGTTTTCTTTCGCATTCATTTTTAATCTACTCTCTTCAACCAACTTTAAAGTCTCTTCAGTATCAATCACATAAATTGCATCATCTTTTTCAACTAAAGTACTACCATTATATAATAAAGGTTGTATTTGTTAAGATTTACAAAGATACAAAGGATTTTGATACCAAATAGCTGTTTTGTGAGTGTTATCATAAAAATCTTAAGGTTTTGTTAACATATGCATCGTTTGGATAGTTTGACCTGTTTTGTAGACAATGTCGTCAAGAGCTTTCTTTTGTTTCTAAATCAATGATTTCTTTAATGTATTTTTCTTGTTTTTTAGAAAAGTTTTTTTTCAAAACGTCCATTTGTGTGTTTAAAAGTTTGTTACTTTCACTATTTGCAGAAAGTGGAATTTTAATGTTTGAATTTCTTTTTGAAAAGCAAACTTTGCATTTCGATCAACGATTATACCTTGCATTTAAGAATCAATATGTTTTTCAAGGTCTGTTAAAGAAAATGTTTGTCTTTCTTAAAACACTTTTACCAGTTCTTTGTATCATTCAAGCTCAACGGTTAATGATTCATACTTAATATTATTCTCCTGATTAGCCGCATTGCATATAGCTAGTTGGCTAGAAATTTCATCAATTACAGACATTATCATAGCATCTTGTTGTTCAGTAGATGTAGTACTTTGAACAACTTCATTTTCTTTCTCTTTCAGATATTGATCATACGAAATAACATTGTTGTCACTTGTAATTTCAATATTTGAATCGTCATTAATAACATGTTATTCAGAATAATGCATCTCTTGAACACTTTGTTCAAACACAATATTATCGTGATAAGTGTCGTAATTTGGTACCTAAGAGAGAACATTTTAATCATAAGACGTGAGATTTGCCATGAACACTTCACTAGTTATAGGTGCTTCATCACAGTCTGAATTAAATGCATCAAGATCATCTATCTGAAAGATTGCAGTCCTTGTTAATGCGTGAGCATTTGTTCCTGAATCAACTCTTTCCCTTGTATCTGCCAAAAAAAAAGTTGTTCTTCATCCAAAGCAACTCCCGCTTCCTGAGCTTGTGCTAGCCGTATCTTTTTCTTAAACCATTTTGAATTATGTTCCCTCTTCGGTTGAGTACACTGCATTGCCATATGACCTTCACCTTTGTAGTTGTAGCATCGAATGACATTTGATTGGTTTGCAGTACATTTCTTGTGTTCTGAATAACCCCTGGTCCAGTAGCATTACCCCTTACAACATTACTCGTATAACTCTGAGTCTATCGTCCTTGCACATCTTGCACTGTTACCCTACCATATTGAATAGTGGCTTGGTTCCTTGGATTATACAAAGTCTTGAGTTGATTGTTGGTCTGTAGATATCTTGAAGTAATAGCGATACATAAGAATGCCATGGCTTTGTTAAGACTTTCAATGGGATCATCAGTTGGAAGGAATTTTGGTACATCAAGACCTTAATCAAGTTGTGGAAACACTGCAAGTGATTGATGATGAACAACTCATGCTTCATATGCTTGTTGATGGACAACTGGTGCTTGATATGATTGTTGATGAACAGCCGGTGCTTGATATGATTGTTGTTGTTGAAAAGATGAGTAGATTTGTTGTTGTTGAGGAATTGCAGAAAATAATTGATTGTACTGTGACTGATGACTGTTGTAGACTGGAGGCGAGTTATATGAGTTAGCAACCAAAGCAAGATGATCTGGAAATCTTTGCCTCATTATTCAAACTTCATTAGCATGGGCTTCATGTTGCCTTAGATATACGTATAGCTCATCAAAGTTTTAGTTTTTGATTGTGTTGTTGTGTAGGTTGTATTTATTGATTACCAAGTTTTAAATTCATATTTTGCCGACTTTACCTAAAACAACACTTTAACGGGAAGTGTACCCGGTCAGATGGAGTTTCATGGTAAGTAGGGTGTCGATCACTAAGAGCAAGAACTAATCTTTTATTTTATTAATATTTTGGTTAACTAAACTAGGCTAATTTAAACTATGTTAATTCTATTCTATGTTAAACCTATGTTAAACCTATATTAATCCAAATTCTAACGGATAAAGGGGGATTTTAGCCTGAGAGATTGGCACAGGTTTGTGGTGACTTAGATCTACATAAGACATAATAACACATGCAAGTAGATAGAAAAAAGATAAAAGAGCGGTCTAGCCAAATATAAGAAAACTGTATTAACCATAATTAATCCAATTGGAACGTTGGTTTGTTTATTTAGTACAATGAATACTTATCTCAGGGCTGAATATCATTCTTAAGACTTAGGAGTTACTTCTTCCTAAGACATAGACATGTAGAATTCTGTCATAATTAAACGCATCCGCATAAAGCATCCTATTTGTTGATTATAATCTATCTTCAGGGTTAAAGCAATGGTGATCTTGTTAATCCCTAGCTCATGGAGACATTACCCACTTACTGGTTAATGGCAATTTATATCCCAGTAGCCCACTGGCCAAGTCTTTACCAATTGATTAAGAACGTACTCGTTGATCCCAAGGGTCACCTGCCGGTCCAACAAAGCTCACTAATCTAAAGGCGAAGATAGGTCGTTATTTGTAATCCTATTGGTCTAGATATATAAATCACTATATGAGAGCATCCCGGCATCTAGCTAAATTAGTCCATATCACTAGATCCAGTTGAATGATAGGTCTCATACAAAAGCACATAAACAAGTATAAATTGATAAACATAAACAATCAATCAGCGATAAATTTAAGCATTCGATATAAACAATCTAAACATTTAGATCTTTACAATAACGGCTAATACCCAAGGGTATTAGCCCTCAAACGTCATAGTCAATACAAGAGTAATAATCCAACCAAGGTAAACTAACCGAGTTAAACGAATGATACCAAAAATCGAACGATTACTTGAGTATAGGAGATTACAAAGTGTTTCCTATGGAATGAGTAGCTTTGCTTGACCTTTGTGGTTAAGATATCGAAAATATGATCAAGCACACTGAAACCCCGTTTTTAGGTTTTCTACTTATAAGGTCTGGAATTTGGTCGATACGGCGTATCAAAAGTCTTGGATACGGCGTATCAAAAGTCTTGGATACGGCGTATCGGGGGTTTCTTGGAGTAGGGACCATGTTTGATATCTTCTAGAATATTTTATTACTTTAAATTAAATACGGCGTATAGACTCCTTCTGGATACGACGTATTGATCTTTATTTCTTCGTGGTCTTTTGTGAAGTTCAGGCACAGATACACCGTACCTTCCTTGATGGATATGGTGTATAGGATGTCAGAGTCATTATCTTCAAATGTCTTTGTTTAAGCTCCAGAATGCGTGCCTTTTTGCTAATCTTCACCAAGTACTCCATAATTACTGCAGTTCTCAAATACAAACGATTAAGTAACAATTCTTGCAATAATTATACAGAATGGGTTATTTACATGGGATAAATGATGTTATCAAAGTAGCGTTATTTAATGTCATCAAATATCCCCCCACTTGAATCCTACTTGTCCTCAAGTAGCCTTTAGAAATTTATGAAAATGTATCCCTAAGGATTTTTTTTCTTTTAAGCATTTATTTGATCAATTACAAGTACACAACCAAACACCTCACGAAATAGGAAGTTGAAAACACTCAAATCACTCTACTAATCTATGTGGTAACACGTAACTAATTCTCTCAATTGCTCGGTCATGATGAGGATTTTATCATAGGCTTGGCAAGGATACACATCTCCACCACTAGAGCTAAGGAGTAACAAGTTTATAAAGGTACAATGGATTTTTATAATAAGGCTTAGGGTTGATCATTCTACAATCTTTCACCAATAGTACCACACCAACAAGGCAGCTGAATCACACATACATGGCTGTAATGACAGAATAGACATGTGTTTTCGATCACATCCTCATTCGAGTTTAACCAAGGGTTAGGATGAAAAATGATATAGGGTGTGGATCTTCTAACTTTCACCAAAAGTAATAAACCAACAAGGTACCCGAATCACGCATACATGGCCGTAACGACAGAATAGACATGCATGACTTGATCACATCCTTATTCAAGTAAAACCCAAGGTTAATGATTAGGAAAGGAAATCAATTGTTGTTAAATAAAATTTACAAAACAAATAGAATAAGTCAAAATAGATATGGTACAAGTTGCTAGACACCTTTTTCAAATAGTTACCATGATAACGACACAACTATTTACACAAACGTCTTGATCATAGATCAAAAACAGCAACCTAAGTTGGCATTCCCGTAACGGTCAACTTCCTAATCATCCCATATTTTACATACTTTTACAAAGACAAGTGGCGATATATACCACTTTATACAAAACTTTACATCATTGATTTATAACCACATATCAACAAATACTCGATCCTTCAAATAATTCCTTCGGTTTAATCTTTTATCGAACCGACTATTTTCAAACATTCATCCTCTTTTTTATTGTGATTTTTCTATTTTTTTCGATTTTTTATAACTACGAACCTCGGTGTAATTTCACCATCTTCATGATCATAATAACTCTGGATAATTACCTCCATGATTCTTCGTTTTACGGACGTACCAATAATTATGATGGAAGTAAAAATACATGAGTTTTGACTACTTTTTACATTCCCATTGCAATGTGTAAATTTCCCAACCATACCAGAGATAGAAAATAACACATGACTCGGGAAATACATACTTTACACTTTAAGCAACTAGCAACTGATTAATGGACTTAATATAGCAGGGTACGCTAAGGTTTAAAGGTGTAACGAAACAAATAGTTGGTGTTATTCCCAAAGGATTGGGTCTACATGTTTCTCTAGGGGTATCTTACTCTTAAAATGAGAGTAAACAAATGGTTTATATAGGGGTTAACTAACTAGTGTAGTTAGTTAATAAAACAACTGATGTGTCGTTGTGCGTAGGTATTATTTGTTATCAAGTTTTACTATTTATTTTATGCTGACTATACCTAAAAACAACAATTTAACAGGCAGTGTACCCGATCAAGATGTAGCTTGGTTGGTAGTAGGGTGTCGATCACTAAGAGCGAGAGCGTTAATATCTAATCTACCAGTATTTTAGTTATCTAAGTTAAACCTAAAACTAATGAAAGAAGGGGGGTTTTCAGCCTGAGAGACTGGCACAGTTTTGTGTATCTAACCTAGGGTTTTGATGACAATTAACACACACAAGGCGATAGACAGAAGATAAAGATACAGTGAATCCTAATGTAAGGGAAACGTATTAACCATATTTATTTCAATTAAAATGCAAGTTTGTTTATTAGTGCAATGATTACTTATCTCGAGGCGGCACATCATTCTTAAGACTTAGGCGTTACTTCTTCCCTAAGACCTAGATACGAAGAATTCTATCATAATTAAACACATCCGCATAAAGCATCCTATTTATTGATTATAATCTATCTTAGGGATTAAAGCAACGGCGATCTTGTTAAACCCTAGCTCATAGAGACTTTACTAACTTACTGCTTACGGTATTTTATATAAGTGGTAGTTCTTTATCCAAACCAAGCCAAGGGAATCGGAACGTTATTTGTTAGAATCATTCTAGGTCACCTGCTAGTCTAACTTGTTCACTAAACCAAAGGCACTATCTGATATCTAGTTAAGCTACAAGCGATATCCTTAGACATGGATTTAGCAGGACTTTATTTGTGATCTTAATTCCACTTATATAAATTACTATGCGAGAACTATCCGATATATAGTTAAGCTACATGCGATATCTTTAGATACGAATTGAACGCATATTAAAGAACATAAACTAGTATCATCTGATAAACATAATCAATAACCAACGATAAATTAAGCGATCGAGATAAACAAACCAAATATTGAAATCTTCATAAATATGGATAATATGCCGTATCTTCCTTGATGGATACGGCGTATTGGTCTTCAAAACAGCCATCTTCAAATATATTCGTTTAAGCTCCAAAATGCGTGCCTTTTAGTTAACGTTCACCAAGTACTCCATAATTACTTTAATTCCCAAATATAAACGATTAAGTAACAATTCTCTGCAATAACTATACAAAATGGGTTAATTACATGGGATAAATGATGCTATAAAATAGACATTATTTTATGTCTTCAAATATCTCCCCATTTGAATCCTACTTGTCCTCAAGTAGCCTTTAGAAGTTTATAAAAATGTATCCCTAAGGATTTTTCCATTTACGCATTTACTCGATCTATTACAAGTACACAACCAAACACCTCACGAAATAGGAAGATGAAAACACTCAAATCACTCAACTAATCTATGTGGTAACATGTAACTAAATCGCTCAATTGCTCGGTCGTGATGAGAATTCTATCATAGGCTTGGCAAGGATACACATCTCCACCACTAGAGCTAAGGAGTAACAAGTTTATAAAGGTAAAATAGGTTTTTATTATAAGGCTTAGGGTTGATCATTCTCCAATCTTTCACCAAAAGTACGACAACAACAAGGCAGCTGAAGTACACATACATAGCTATAACGATGGAATAGACATGTGTGTTCGATCACATCCTCATTCGAGTTTAACCAAGGGTTAGGATGAAGAATGATATAGGGTAGGGATCTTCTAACTTTCACCAATAGTAATAAACCAACAAGGCAGCTAAGACATACATACATGGCCATAACGACAGAATAGACATACATGCTCGATCACATCCTCATTCGGGTAAAACCAATGGTTAATGATTAGGAAAGGGAAATAAATTGTTGTTAAGTAAAAATTACGAAGCAAATAGATTATGTCTAAAATACAAGTTGCTAGACTTTTTTCTTGACCGTTACCATGAAAAAGACACAACTATTTACAAATGTCTTGATCATAGATCAAAAACAACAACCTAAGTTGACGTTCCCGTAACGGTCAACTTCCCATTCATCCCATACTTTACATACTTTACAAGACAAGTGGTGATATCTACCACTTTATACATAACTTTACATCGTTGATGCGTATCAACGAATAATCGACCCTTCAAATAATTCCTTTGGTTCTTGCTTTTGCGAAACGATTATCTTCAAACTTTCCTTCTTTTTTTGTTGCAATTTTTCTGCTTTTTTTGATTTTTTTACTAAACTAGACTTCTCGGTGTAGTTTCACCATCTTCACGATCATAATAATTCCGGATAATTCCTTCGATAATTCTTCAATTTTCGGACGTACCAATAATTGTGATGGTAGTAAAAATACATGAGTTTTGACTACCTTATACATTCCCATTTACGATGTGCAAATTTTTTCCAACCGTACCAAAGATAGAAAATTGACACAAGACTCGGGAAATACATACTTTACACTTTTTGCAACTAGCAACTGATAAATGGACATAATCCAACATGGTAGGCTAAGGTGTAACGAAACAGATAGTTAGTGTAATTCCTAAAGGATTTGCTCTATTGGTTTTTCTAGGGGTATCTTACTCTTAAGATGAGAGTAAACAAAGGGTTTATACGAGGATCTAACTAACCAGTATAGTTAGTTAATAAAACAACATATAAAGGCTTTTTGGGTGTAATCCTAGAATTTTACCAATTTAAACAAGTTACTCCATCTAAATCCATAGTAATCATTATTGTGGTCTCGAATAGACATACCAAGCCAAGTTCTAAAGTCTACAACATCATCGGCACACTCATATTTTATGGAAATTGGGTAAACATTTAGAAACGAATAAGGTTAAATCCGCACAATATCTAACAATGAATATTGTATGCGGGTTGTGTATCAAGTAATTTCACAAAAGTATGCTTGAATTTTTTTAAAATTTGAGCATAATTTAAGCATTTTATTGTGAAAAATAGGACAAGTATCATTCTAATTCCATCCTCCACTTGACTTATACGACGTCCTCGTTGTATGGATAAAACATTAAAAACAGGAATTTAAAATAATTAGAATGAGAAACTCCCCTGATATTTTGCTCGGTAGATTCTCCAAGTTGAGTTTATGAGCAAGATTATGTTGAACAGTCGTCTTGAAGTTTCAAGACTCCAACATCACTAGAATTCCAGACTTGTAAATACTCCATCAACATTGTCGATTTCTTTCCGAAGGTCTTGTATAAATTCTCAGAAAACAAATGCAATTCTATCTCCGTGTATTCGTTGGTTAGACTCTAAATATAAACCTAAAAAGTGTACAAGAAGTCGATACGCTGTATCCATACCCCAGGATACGTCGTATTGATACATGTGTCGTATATGCTGTATTCGTTTAACGAATATGCCGTATAGACTGTGCTGAAAAATAAAGACGAGATAACGTCCAGAAGGCTAATATGTCGTATCCATGGGGTTTGGATATGCTGTATAGACAGCCTGGGAAGACAGACTCGATAAAAATTGAAAATTACAATCTGGGTTGTCTCCCGACAAGCACTTTTGTTTATAGAAAAGTCTTTAAGTTAGACTTACCTTCAGCTAAGGATGACAAAAATTACAGAAGCCTAAGTATTCGCATTCATCCTCATTATATCCTATATTATCAAACATAGTTTCTATATCCTCAATTATAGGCTCATCCATACCCTCACCTTCCTTAATGGTGGGTACAAAAACCTTAACTTGATTTCTCCTATGCTCTATGGGTTCATTTAGATCATTTAGTTTAATGAAATCCTCGAATTTAGGGTCTTGCAATTTATTCTTCCTCAACTCATTGCCCATTAGCCTAGTTTCTAAACCAAGTTTTGTACTCTCAATCAAACTTAATGCATAGACCCTCTTACTTATGTTACTAGTAGGTTTATTACTTTTAAAGAAAATTTTATCATTCCAAACGCTTAAAGTTATCTTTGCTTTAAACACGTTTATAATAGCTTGAGCAGTAGATAAGAAAGATCTTCCTAGGATCAAGGGGGTCTTGAAATCCTCGGGGATATCTAAAATAATGAAGTCTACTAGGAAAGTAAATTTATCAATACCTACTAGCACATTCTCAACAATTCCTTTGGGTCATTTCACTGTTCTATCAGCCAATTCGATAATTAATTTAGTAGGAATCAAGTCTCCTAATCCTAGGGTAGTATAGGTCGAATAAGGCATAACACTTACGCTTGCTCCTAATTCAGCTAAGGCTTTATAACACATATTTTTAATGAAACAAGGTAAAGTAAAACTCCCTGGGTCTTTTTCCTTTCGAGGCAAGGCTTTGCCAAGAGGCTTTGCATTAGTGTAATGAGCTTCTAGATCTTTTCCTTCATCAGTTTCCTTCAATTCGTCCCAGTAATCATCATTCAAGTGATTCGGAGAAGCTAAGTCGTTTTCTTTGAATCGGAAAATAAGTTTCTATTTTATAGGTTCGATACGGCGTATTGGCTAGCATCAATATGATGTATTGAAGGCTTTTCAGTTTCAACGGAAGTAGAAATCGTCTCATCATCAACTCTCGGCTTAATTATAGTCGAGCTTCGTAAATCTCTAGATAATTTTTCATGCAATTCTATGCTCATTTTCCTGCCTTGAATCATTAAAGCTTTGATCGAGGCTTCTTGATTTCTTAATGCGAAATCCGTGGAGGCTTGTAATTCCTTGATCAAGTTGGTGTTTTCATCAAGCCTTTTTGCAATCTTAGTCATGAACATGCTTAAAGACTCTTCTAAAGTAAGCTCCATCATTGTTTCTTATAATCTCTTCTTCCAAACTGATTCTCGGGATCAGTAATGAGGTCGAGTCCCTAGAAAACTCAAACAATCAAGACCATTTGTATTGAGGAGCTTCCTATCCAATTGTGATACCCGTTCCAGGTCTTTGAAAGGTTGAATGAGTTCTCCGAACTCCTTGTAACGCACTACCTGAAACAAAGGACAAACAATCAGCAGTATATGCTTCGGAAGAAGGTATATGATAAAGCACGAAAATGGAATATGAAAATTAAGAGTCTGTTAATGTATCAGATAGCCTATACGCCGTATTCAATTATCCTGAATACGCCGTATGGACTTTATGAACATAATACGCTATATTGGTTACGAAAATTTATACGCCGTATCTAAAGGGATGGATACGCCATATTGGTTTGAAAAAATTTACAGCGTACTTTGAATAATGCAGAAAAACACACAATATGCAAAAATAAACAATGTAGAAAATCAAACACACAAATATGCAAATTAATCTAAACTAAATTAAACTAAAACACTAATAAATAAGAATTAAACAATTTCACACCCCGGCAGCGGCGCCAAAATATTGATGTGTCGTTGTGCGTAGGTATTATTTGTTATCAAGTTTTACTATTTATTTTATACCGAATATACCTAAAAACAACATTGTAACGGGCAATGTACCCATTCAAGATGTAGCTTTGTTGGTAAGTAGGGTGTCGATCACTAAGAACAAGTGCGTTAATATCTAATCTATCAGTATTTTAGTTATCTAAGTTAAACCTAAAACTAATGCAAGAAGAGGGGTTTTCAGCCTGAGAGACTGCCACAGTTTTGTGTATCTAACCTAGGGTTTTGATGACAATTAACACACACAAGGCGATAGACAGAAGATAAAGATGAAGTAAAGACTAATGTAAGGGAAACATATTAACCATATTTATTTCAAGTAAACGTATATTTGTTTATTAGTGCAATGATTACTTATCTCGAGGCGGAACATCATTCTTAAGACTTAGGCGTTACTTCTTCCTAAGACCTAGATATGAAGAATTCTGTCATAATTAAAAGCATCCGCATAAAGTATCCTATTTATTGATTATAATCTATCTTAGGGATTAAAGCAATGGTGATCTTGTTAAACCCTAGCTCATAGAGACTTTACTAACTTACTACTTACGGTATTTTATATAAGTGGTAGTTTACTATCCAAACCAAGCCAAGGGAATCGGAACGTTATTTGTTAGAATCATTCTAGGTCACCTGCTAGTCTAGCTTGTTCACTAAACCAAAGGCACTATCTAATATCTAGTTAAGCTACAAGCGATATCCTTAGACACAGAGTTAGCAGGACTTTATTTGTGATCTTAATTCCACCTATATAAGTTACTATGCGAGAACTATCCGATATCTAGTTAAGCTACAAGCTATATCCTTAGATACGGATTGAATGCATATTAAAGCACATAAATGAGTATCATGTGATAAACATAATCAATAACCAACGATAAATTAAGCTATCGAGATAAACAAACCAAACATTATAATCTTCATACAAATGGCTAATACCTAAAGGTATTAGCCAATAACCATTGTGATGAATACAAACATAATAATCAAAACAAACAAGGTAAACTAACCGAGTTAAACGAATGATACCAAAGATCGAACGATTATCAAGAGTATATGAATTACAAGGGTTTCCCTATGGATTGAAGCATGTAGTTGTACCTTCTTGGCTTCTTTTGTCTTCTGAAAATCGACATTGGTGGTTAAAAGCACACTTAAAACTCATTTTTGAGTTTTCTATTTATAGGGTCTGAAGTCGATTCGATACGGCGTATCTAATTTCTTGGATACGAAGTATTGGGGGTTTCTTGAAGTAGGGACCACGTTTGATATCTTCCAGAATATTTTATTTCCAAAAAGCTTAAATACGGCGTATTGCCTTTTCTGGATACGGCGTATTGGATCTTGTTTCCTTCGTGGTATTTGGTGAGTGTAGGCATAGATACACCGTATCTTCCTTGATGGATACGGCGTATTGGTCTTCTGAACAGTAATCTTCAAATATCTTCATTTAAGTTCCAGAATGCGTGCCTTTTAGTTAACTTTCACCAAGTACTCCATAATTACTGCAATTCTCAAATATAAACAATTAAGTAACAATTATCTGCAATACTTATACAAAATGGGTTAATTACATGGGATAAATGATGCTATAAAATAGACGTTATTTGATGTCATCAACAACATATAAAGGCTTTTCGGGTGTAATCCTAGAAATTTACCAATTTAAACAAGTTACTTCATCTAAATCCATAGTACTCATTATTGCGGTCTCGAATAGATATACCAAGCCAAGTTCTAAAGTCTACAAAATCACTAACACACTCATATTTTTGTGGAATTTGGGTAAACATTTGGAAACGGATAAGGCTAAATCCTCACAATATCTAATAAGGGTTATGTGTGCATGTTATGTAACAAGTAATTTCACAAAAGTATGCTTGAAATTTTTTTGAAAATTGAGCATAATTTAAGAATTTTAATGTGAAAAATAAGTCAAGTAACGTTCTAATTCCCATTCCTCCACTTAAATTATACAACGTCCTCGTTGTATAGATAAAACATTAAAAACAGGAAATTAAAAGAATTAAAACGAGAAACTCCCCTGATGTTTTGCTCGATAGATTCTCCAAGTTAAGTTTATGAGCAAGAATGTGTGTTGTAAATTCATCTGGATACCAGCATGACTACAACACACATAGGATTCCAGATGATCGATACTTCACCAACTTTGTCAATTTCTTTTCCAGCGATGTCATGTGCAAAATATAGGAAAAACATGCAAAATCCTATCTCGGGTATCCTACGGTTAATAAATAATAAAAATAATAAACTGTACAGGAAACCAATACGCCGTATCCATAAACTGGAACACATCGTACGGAGAAACCTGTAAAAAGTATCAATACGAGTGAGTCTACTGAATACGCCGTATCATGCGCATGAATACGCCGTATAGACAGAACTGACAATAAAATTTTTAATGCAAAAAAATAAAGGACTGATAACGTCCAGACATTTAATATGCCGTATGGTATGGAGCGGATATGCCATATTGATGTTTAGGAAGACAGACTCGATAAAATGAAATAACAATCCGGGTTGTCTCCTGGGAAACACTTTTCTTTCAGCTAGTCTTTAAGTTAGTCTTTTCCTTCAGCATCCTTCACTCCATCTCATGCACGCTTATGTGCCCGCGTGTGAGCCATTATTCCATCTTCGTATTTCGAACATATTCGGGTCCTAAGTTCAAGACTCCCTTGTAGAAACTTTTGAGCTTTTGGTACGAATGCGAGATTCCATTCAGCTTATCATGCATACTCACCTTTAGTAATGGCTTGATCTTGTTGCATTAGGCATTGGATGGATGTTTAAACTTTGGATGTGATTGCACCATTTGGTAATTCATGTTATCACTACCATTGTGGATAGTGATTAACCCATCTAACCTTCTTGCTTCCACACATGAAGCTTTGCTGAACGGTTCTCCAAGAATGACATCTCCCATGTCTTGATCTCGGTAGCCATCCATATTTTCCATTACTGCAAAATGAGTTACAATAGAAAAGTTTCCGACAATAATAGGTACATTCATAAAAGCTCCAATTACGTTCTTTCCTTTGAATTTAACTTTGTCCTTCATTATAGAATTGTAGAATTTTCTAGACATCACATTAATGGACAAAATTAAGAAGAAATTCCCATTTATCTGTTTGAAACCTATCATGCACAAAAATCTTAAGTTTTAGGCATAATCAATATGGATCTTCCGGTAAAATTCACAAAAAAACTAAGGTACTCATCAAAACTTTCATTATTCCTAGTCTTGATTATGTAAATAATGGGCTCATCAATTACCTTACCTTCCTCAATGGTGGGCATCAAATCATCAACTTGATCTCTCCTAAGTTCTAATGGTACATTAAGATCATTTAATTTGATGTAATCTCCATATAAAGGATCTAATGATCTATTTAACACCAAAGTCTCTCCCATTAGCCTAGCTTCTAAATCAAGCTTCATACGTTCTCTTAAACCTAACATGTAGACCCTCTTAAATAAACTACTAGCATGTTTCATACTTTTAAAAATATTTTTTTCATCCCATGCCCTCAAAGTAATCTTTCTTTTGAACACATCGAGTATCAAGGACACTTTGACATCCTCGGGCATATCTAGTATTATGAAATCTATAGGGAAGACAAACTTACCAATCCATACTAGTACATTCTCGGGAATTCCCTTTGGATATTTCACTGTCCTGTCCGCTAATTCAACCATCAACTTAGTGTGAGCTAATTCGCCTAAACCTAAGTTAAGGTAGGTCGAGAGAGGCATGACACTTAACCTAGCTCCTAATTCAGCAAGGGCATTATCAAAGCAAACATTACTAATATAGCAAGGTAAAGTGAAACTTCCTGGATCTTTCTCCTTTTGAGGTATGAAATTATCGATATGTGAAGCTCCATATAAGTTAGCTTCCAAGTAACTTGGAAATGGAATAGTCGTTCATCTTGACTCGGACATCACCTTACTGTTCTGTTGAGCCAATACGGTGTATTGGGATGATTCAATATGTCGTATTGGTGTCATATCAGCTTTAATAGTGGTCGAGATTGATTTGGCATGATCCCTTGGCTTTGTTTCAGTAGAGCTAGGTAGACTTCCAAATCCTTTTTCCTGTAGTACCTTGCTCATTTGCCCGATTTGAATCTCCAAAATTTTAATCGAAGCTCCTTGGTTCCTGATTGTAGCGTCAGTAGAAGCCTAAATTTCCTTGATCAAGTTGGAGTTTTCTTCATGTCTCTTTGCTGATTCACTCACAAATTTTCATAGTAATTCTTCCATTGATTGTCTTCGTTCTTGATACGAAGGATTAGCATTATTTCTTTGGTAGAATCCTGGAGCTGCTGCTCTATATCCCCCTATTTGGAAAGGTGCACCAAACTGAGTATAATAAGCTTCTTTAAGGGTTTTACCTTCTTCTTTGAGCGGACAGTTTTTGGTGTAGTGGGGTCCTTTACATTGTTCACATCCCACTTAGGCAGCATAAACCTTTTCATTCAACTTCTTAATTTCCCTTCCAAGATTGTTGAGTTGAGCTTGAATTGCAGCCAATCCATTAGAAGTTTCAGTACTTCTTGTCCTAGATGTTCCATTGTGCCATTTTTTAGAGTATTTTGCCATCTTTTGGATGGATACTTTTGCATCGGCAGTTGTCTTAGTTGGTATGACACCTTTTGAATCAAGAATTTATCAAGTTGGAACATCTAATCCATTGTAAAACAAGATCACCTCCTGCATCTTGGTTAAATAGTATTGAGGACACTTCATCAATAGTTCTTTAAATCTCTCCTATGCTTGGTAAAGGATTTCATCAGGTTCTTGCTGAAAGTTGTTGATTTCCTCCATTTTCTTTGCAGTTCGATCAGGTGGGCAATATTTGCTTAGAAACTTTGTCTTCAGATCTTCCTAAGTTTTAATCGAACCAGCCAGTTTGTTTCTTAGCCAACGACTCGATACTCCAGTTAGGGACATTAGGAAGACTCGGAGCATTATTTGATCTTGAGTAATATTTGGAACATGGAATAAGTCAACAATATCTAGAACTTTCTCAATGTCTTCGTTCGCATCTTCATGATCCGAACCGCAGAAGGTGTTGTCTCGTAGCTCCTTAATAAATTGGCCTTTTAGTTCAAAGTGATCTTTGTCATTGATTTTAGGCCTAGCAATGCCCGATCCATAGTCAGCTCGGGTTTTGCTCATGTATTGTTCCATGTTTTCCGCCATTATGTCCGCAACTTCTTCCTCGAAATTTTCTTCTAGATCAGAAAATAAATTGTATTCAGGGGATCTTGATTCGTCAAGACTTAATGTCTTGAAAAGCTTCCTAGATGATCGGAATTCTCGTTCTGGCTCCTTGAAAGGCATTAGTAGTTCTTTTGTTGAACTCCTTTTCATGCACTACCTGAAACAGAGGATAAACAATCAGTAGGATAGGCTCAGAAGAAAGAAAATACAAATATACGAAAATTGAATACGAAAAACTAGTTATGTTACCGTACAAACGGTTGATACACCGTATCCAATGCTTCTGAATACGCCATGTCAATCTATTGAATGAATACGCTGTATTGGATAAGAAACTTAGATACGCCGTATCCAATGGAAGTGGATACGTCGTATCAGATTATCGACCGGAACAGTGTATGGAAAACAATTAAACATACAGACAATTAAACTAACAAATATACAAGCTAATAAACAAATATACATAATTTTACAAAATTTTACACTAATCTAAATTACACTAATCCTAGAGTTTAGATCTAATCTAATGCTAATAACCAAAATATCAAATAAAATTCAAGATTAAAATTTCACTCCCAGGCAACGGCGTCAAAAACATGATTGTGTTGTCGTATAGGTTGTATTTATTGATTACCAAGTCTTAAATTAATATTTTGCTGACTTTACCTAAAACAACACTTTAATGGGAAATGTACCTGGTCAGATGGAGTTTCGTGGTAAGTAGGGTGTCGATCACTAAGAGTGAGAACTAATCTTTTATTTTATTAATATTTTGGTTAACTAAACTAAGATAATTTAAACTATGTTAATTCTATTCTATGTTTAACCTATGCTAAATCTATGTTAATCCTAATTTTAACAGATAAAGGTGGGTTTTCAGCCTGAGAGACTGGCACAAGTTTATGGTGACTTAGATCTACTTAAGACATAATAACACACGCAAGCAGATACACAAAAGATAGAAGAGCAGTCTAGCCAAATATAAGAAAACTGTATTAACCATAATTAATCCAATTAGAATGTTAGTTTGTTTATTTAGTGCAATGAACACTTATCTTGAGGTGGCATATCATTCTTAAGACTTAGGCGTTACTTCTTCCTAACACCTAGACACGTAGAATTCTGTCACAATTAAATGCATCTGCATTAAGCATCCTATTTGTTGATTATAATCTATCTTAGGGGTTAAAGCAATGGTGATCTTATTAATCCCTAGCTCATGGAGACTTTACCCACTTACTACTTAATGGCAATTTATAAACTAGTAGTCCACTGGCCAAGTCTTTACCAATTGATTAAGAACGTACTCGTTGACCCCAAGGGTCACATGTCGGTCTAACTAAGCTTACTAATCTAAAGGCGAAGATAGGCCATTATTTGTGATCTGTTGATCCCACTTCAATAGATCGAATTCCTTATGATTGTTTAAGGTTTAGTTATATTAGATAAATCTAACACAACTATAGTAGAAATTGTGTTTGAATGTATTAAAGATTATGTGCAATCTAATCTTTAATATTAAGAAGAATTATCAATGAAACAGTAATTCTATGAACATATAATTCAACAAACAAGCTCCAATACTATTAATGATAATAATACGAATACTCTTAAAGTATTAGGGTTGCAAAGACCTTGAAGCTATGAATTATATGTCTAATGTGTGATTTGTCTATGTGTTGTAATTTTGTAAGATTTGTGTGCGTTGTGCATCGAACTCTATGCCCTAGGACCTCATTTTATACACCAAGGAGTCCTAGTCGACTTACAATACTTTCCTAAGTATCTAAAATCTTTTTTGTAAACAACTAATACATATCACATAAGCAGTACTAACTAGCAGCATTAATTTGATATTCACTAGTAGTAGTAACTTCAAGCATATTTTCACTAGCAGCATTAACTTCAACTGAGCAGTCTTAACTTTGTACTAGCAGTAGTAACTACTTAACATTTTTTCTTTGAAGTTCATCAGCAACACTAACAACACTAGCAGTACTAACTATATAATAGCAGTAGTAAACACTTGGCATATTTTCTTTAAAGTCTTTGAGCAGTACTAAATCCAGCTGAGCAGCATTAACACAAACATGAGCAGCAGTAATTCAAACAACATCAAGAAGACTTTTAATCCTAATAATCCTCCCCTAAACTTGATATTCTTCTTCAAAATCATCAAGTTTCTTCATTCAAAGCTTTATCAACACCAGGAGGATACTTCCAAACACTTCTTTACTTCTTGAACTGTTTTATGATGAATTTAAGAAGCTGATAAGCCATTTTACTTTCATAATCAATATTAAGCTTCTTTTCTAACATCATTGAAAGTGTAAGTGGTGCAAGAGGATACTTCTTCTCTACCAACATCTAAATCTGCATATGTTACACCCTCAAGGAATGTACTCCACAGGAGTTATACAGCTTCTAATCCAACACTTTGTATTCTTGTTGATTCCTCCATACTGCATCTTCTACATGTGGTTCAAACATTGTTTTCAAATCACCCCATAATATCAAATCCAAGCCTTCCATTGGTCTTGTTGACTCATATTTAGCTTTTACCAACTTGTACAAATCTTCCAAATCTTCCCTGTCAAAACTTTTAAGCATGTGACTAAATACCATGTACATTTAAGACTTTCCATCAACTCTTATTATTTGATAATAGCTTTTTCTTCCTTCTTTATGAATCTTCCAGTCAACAATTGTTTGAGACTTAACAGCCAAAGGTATAGCATCAATTGTTACTTCTTCTTTATCTGGAATGATTTTCAAACATTGTTTAAGCTCTGCTATTTCTTTGTCATCTTCTACCTTTTGCTTCTTTCCAATCTTTTGTGTCAGCTCTGTTCCTGCTCTCTTTTCTTTGCCTTCCACCAACTCTGTTCTAAAATCTTCAAATGTATTTACCCTTTTGAATGCTCTGTCAAACATCTCTTGGATAGAATCAAACTCTTTTAATTTCAAATCTTTAAGCTTGTATCCTTCCATGTTCTTTAGGAAAGTACACATTATCTTTCTCTATTGAGCTTGTGTTGGTGGTTTGTTTCTTTTCTCTTCTGCTCTTTTAGTTGCAAAATGCTTTCGTCTTTTCTCTAAGAGTTGTTGAAATAATGTAGCCCTTTCTTCAATAAACAACTCGTCTTGTTCTTGTGCTTGCATTCTTTCAGCCAATTGATGATCAACATCAATCTTTGCCTGTATATCATCCCATGTTTCAATCAAGGCAATATTAGCTTCTTTTTGTTTTTCAGCTTTCTCTCTTACAAGTCCTTCTTCTTCATCAAATTCAGCTTGTAATTTTAAAGCAACTTCTTCATCAAGCCTGATTAGATCTTTCTTCTTTATAGGCATCACATGTTCTATTAATATCCCTTTACCTTTGTCCTGTGATTGTTGTGATGATATTTGTGAAGATATTGTTGTTGTAGATTCACTTGGCTCTTGTATAACAACCCCTTTCACCTTGGGTTTTGTACTCTTCATTTCTATAAGTGCTTGAGCTAAAGTAATATCACCATCATCAGTAGTTATTGAAGCAACACTAACAGTTGTTGCATCACCAGCAGTACTAACTACATTACCAGCAGCTTCTTGTTCTGCAACAAATACCTCCTCACCATCTAAAACATTCACATCAAACATCTCTTCATCCACATTTTGAACACTAAATAGGGTAATTTCTTCATCTGCATCAATAGCATCAATCATCCCCTGTTTGGATGCATCCTCACCCAAACTTTCTTCATTTTCAGACGATTCTACCCTAGTAGTCAAACCAACGTTGTATAATCTCTTTAGCTTATGAGTTCTTGACCTATCTTCCTTTTCAAGCTTCTTGACCCTTCCTTTCAAGCTAGCAATCTCATTATCTTGAGTGGTCTTTGTCTTCTCCAAATCAAGAACCTTGTTTTGTAATTTCATACATAATTCCATTAATTCTTCAAGTTTAAGTCTATCCTCGTCACTTTAAAGTATGTTACCTCTTGCGAGCAGTGAATCATTAGAATGTTTAGATACATTCTCAAACCTAGTTTGAGCAATAGTATCCCCCATGGCTTCTTGGATTGGGTCTTATTTATGTTACCATTATCTTGCTCTACTTCTAAGCTAGAAGCAGTAGTGGCAGCCCTCACCAAACTGTCATCCAACTCCTTATGGACAGCCTCATCTGCAACATCTTCAATAGGATCCTTAGACTGAGGTACCTGAGTGTCTTTCTTTTAGGCTTCCTAGGTTTTTGTGTCTTTTGAGGTTGAGTTGATGGTTGAATAATGGTGGGTGTGTGATGGGGATCAGTTGGAACTTCTGAACCTTCACCCATTTGTGATTAGTTTTGTACCACCATTGGTGGAAATAAAGGTGTTACTCAACCAAAAAAACCTTTGCCTACCCTTCTCATATTTCCAAAAATCTTCTTAGTGTGAGAGGGTGCAATATAAATGCTCTTATGAGTTAACATATCATCAAGTTGTTGTTCCAAAAACACTTGTACAAACCTTGGATACATCAAAAATTTGCCAGACACATTATCCAAGTTTCTAATCATACTTTCAAAAATGAATTTTGAAAAATTAAACTTCTTGTTTGTAGCTAAACAAGTAATATCAGATGCCATAGTGCTACTAAACTCATTTCATGCAGTAGTCTTTGGACTTAAACATTGTGAAATAGTATGAATGAGAAATTTCCATTGTGGGGAAAAACAGTTTATAAAAAGTGAGCTGCTATAAAAATTTCTCATACCCCATTAATGTAAGTTGTTTAAAAATGGAAGAATTTTGGTAAACAATCAACTCTTTCCTCATCTGCTAGTTGAAGATCTCTTCTAAGAAATGCTTCAGTGATGATTATCTTTTTGCCATCTACTAGGGCATGTAACTGTGCTTTCCCATTGATAGTTTTGGCCACGACAGTAGACCAGAACTGTTTAATGCAAGAAATATATATAGTAGGATTGACCGTTAATGCATACCGTATAGGGCGTGCATTCAAAAAATACACAATTTATTCAAACCCATCACTTTTGTGGGTTTAGACAAAAACACAACCATATTATGAGTATCTACAAACTTTAGAGTCGCCATTTGTGTTGAGTTTTGATAATGGATGATAAAATTGAGTTAGGGTTTGTAATTGGAGAGTATTTGAAAGAGTGAAATCGATTGATTGAAACCCTTAATCTAAGTATTTATGAAAAATACCCTCGACAACCCAGTAGTAGTAACTCAGCAGTAGTAAGTTATGCCTAGCAGTAGTAAGTTATGCCTGGCAACATTAACTTTGAGTCACCATCATTAACTCCAATTCCATTCCAAACAACATTCCCATCATCACTCTAACACTTTTCTTTGCTTATCCTGCAAAATGTAAGTCCAAAAACCAAGAAAACATAAGCCATGGCAATTTTCACAATTATCACAGTGTTAATTATACCTAACAGTTTTAAGTATAACTAACAGTAGAAACTCAGCAGTATCAAGTATAACTAGCAGTACTAATTATACTTAACAGCAGAAACTTTTAATGACATGAATAACATCTATAAAAACTAAAAGAGATAAAATATTTTTATAAGAATTTACATTCCAATACCTACAATCAAATATTGAAATCTACTTACATCAAAAGCTTTTGTAAGCAAAACTGAGAGCAACATTCTTGTCAATATAGATTTTGACATTTGAATCACTTTCTTTTCATATTGCGTCAATCTCTACATAAAATGATGTATGAATCTCTATATGCTTGGGGGTGTTTTTTTTAATGAAAAATAGATAAAAAATTATGCAAATAGTACTGTTATTGTCAATAAAGATCTTGTTATGCATAAAATTGTACCCATAATCAAGTAGTTAATTCTGAATCCAAAGCACTTGTCCATAACAACTTGAAGGAGCCACATACTCAGATTCTGTTGATAGAATTTGCAATCCCCCCCCCCCCCCACTGTCTGTTTCCTTGCCCTGTCCATGATCTTAATCTACATCCAAGGATTAACACCTCCTATTATAGATATATCCTATCCAAGCATGCTCTAACATAATCACATAATCAGTGTATCTACCAAATCAAAGGAGAATCTTTTGGATACCAAAACCCAATTTTGGTTTGACCTTTAAGAACCTAAATCCTTTTCCACAGCATGAAGAGTGAAACCTTTGAGATTTGACTTGTATCGAAAGCACATACACACACTGCAAACATTATGTCCAGGTCTCTGAAGATGTAGATAAATACATCAATGAACCAATCATTTGACCTAATACATCTGAACCATCCCACTTCTTCACCATCTTCATCCCTGAGCAGAGGCTTTTGAGTTTCCATTGTTGTGCTTACAGTCTTGATTTCTGTAAACCTAAATTTCTTTAAACTTTCAGCAACATATTTATCTTAACTAATAAATATTCCATCCTTAATCTGCTTCACTTGTAATCCTAAAAAGAACATAAGTTCTCCCATATAACTCATCTAAAATTTATCATGCATCAACTTCTCCAATGCAATGCATAGCTCCTTCTTTGTTGAACCAAAGATGATATCATCCACATAAACTTGGACCAGCAAAATATCACCTTTGTGCCTTTTAATGAATAAGGTCTTGTCAATTTTCCCTCTTTGAAACCCATTGTCCAATAGATATGTTGACAAGGTTTCATACCAAGCTCTAGGAGCTTGATGTAGTCCATATATTACTTTTTCAACCTTGTATACTCTATCAGGAAAGTCTGGATCTTCAAATCCTGGTGGTTGATATACATACACCTCTTCTTCAATCTTCCCATAGAGAAAAACACTTTTTACATCCATTTGATAAACCACAAAATCTTTAAATGATGCATAAGCTAAAAATAGTCTAATTGCTTCAATTTTTGCAACAGGGGCAAAGACTTCATCATAGTCAATCCCTTCATCTTGTGTATACCCTTGAGCAACCAATCTTGCTTTGTTTCTTATCACAATTCCCTTTTCATCCTTTTTATTTCTGAAAACCTATTTAGAGCCTATAGCCCTTTTTCCATTTGGTAAATCCACTAAAGTCCAAACTTCTTGTAACTTGAATTGTAGAAGCTCTTCCTGTATAGCCTCTATTCAGATTGGATCCTTCAATGCATGAATTACCTTTTTGGGTTCTTCCAGTGATAAAAAACAAGCAAACAAGCAGTTTTGAAGGTCTTTATGGTTTGTTCTTTATTGAATAGTACTAACAAACCCATGGTTTCCCTCAATCTTTAACACTTAACTTGTTTTTGTGTAGCTGATTGCAAATCTCCAATCACTTGATCAAGAGGATGATCTTTATGAATTCTTGTAGTTGGATTAGGACTGACTTGGATTGTTGTATCCAAATTGTTCATGTTAGCCATTGCACCATCATCTTCATCATCTCTTGCGAAGTCAAATATGCTATCATCTTCCAAAGCAGGCATATTTGGATCAAATGAAAGTTCAATGCTTGTTTTTCCACCAACAGCTTAACCTCATTTATGCTAGCAGCATTAACAGTTGAACTAACAGTATTAACATTGTTAGTGCTGTTAACATTATCTTCCTTCTCTTGATCTATACATTCACTATCTTTTCTTAAATCTTCATCAACCTTCTTTCCATAATCACTTGAAGGTTTGGATTCATCATCATGAAAAATCTTTAGATCTTGGGAAAATGGTGGATCAACAGTCCATAATAGTAGCAAAATGTAATCTTTGACATGTTCTGTCTCCTTTCTAGCTTGACCTTGATTATCACTTGCTTTTGTACCTACAAAACCATTAGACTGTGTACCTGTAACAATTGGCACAAAGCAAGTAGTATTAACTGCTTCTGCCCAAAAAGTAGTTGGCAACTTAGAATCAGCTAACATAGTCCTAGCATCCTCAATTAGTGTCCTATTCCTCCTCTCAGCAACTCCATTTTGCTGAGGAGTTCTAGATACACTAAATTATCTCAAAATACACTTCATCTCACAAAACTAATTCATTTCTTTGTTTTTAAACTCTGTTTCATTATCACATCTAATCACATTAACCTTATGATCTACTAGATTTTCTATCCCAGTTATAAAGGACTTAAGAATGCCACTAGTCTCATCCATAGTAGCTAGAAAGAAAACCCATGTAAACCTACTGTAATCATCTGTGACAATTAGGCAATACATTTTCTTTTTAAGGCTTTTTACAAATGTTAGACCAAACAAGTCCATATGCAACAAATTGTTAGGAATTATAGATTTGATGAGACAAAAGAAACAAGTAATGAAACAAAATGATCAAAATCATCATTAAAGAATTCTACACCGACCGGTGGAGAATTATGGAAGATTTGGTCAAATGATATCAAAAGATGAAGATTTGGAAGATCTCCTTAAGAAGATAAAGATAACAGAAGATATTTCTCAATGTTTAAAAGATTTACTTGTTTATATCTTTATGTTAACTTCCTTTGTAAGTCATGATCTCTCTATATAAAGAGATCATAGACACATAGTTTTAGAATCCAGAAAAACGTGTGTGTGTACACTGGATCAATGTAGATGTCTAGTTTGTGTGGTGTAGCCTCAAGGTAATTAAGGTTTCCTTAATCCCTATTACAAGTGGTAACCGATCTATACTGATCATATAGATTTGAGGCTTGGTGGGAATGTATGGTAATAAAACCTTGTTCAAATAACATTGATGTTCTTTGTTTAATTTCGCTGTGCATATTGTTATCATTGTTATTGTTAATCCTAGATATAAGTTCTAAACAAACTGAGCTTAAAAGATCCTATCAGGTGGTATTAGAGCCTCGTGGCTCGTGATATCTAGGATCACAATGTGGTGTTGATGTCGATTCTATGAAGAAACAAGAGACAATTTTTTTGTTTTTTTACGTTCAAATTCACTGCAATTAGGGTTTTTGCAAACCCTAATTCTATAAAACAGGAAGTATGGTTTCTAGTCGTGCATCCAAGATCATTATGTTGTTTTTTCTTATTCGTTACTTGGAAGCTACACGTCATAGATGAAGGTGAATATTAGGGTTTTTCATAAAATCCTAATTTGGTAAAGGAAGAACAATGGTATTAGCTGTTCCTATGTATTATCAGGTTTGGTTTTGGTTCAGTTGTGGATCTTTTAAACCCTAATATGTTGATCTAAAACCCTAAGTATCGATCGAGGTTTCATACAAGAAAGGAGACAGGAAGTTCTGTGACAAATAACGTTTCATAGAATGTATGGGAGGAAGGAGTAAACAGAATTGGTTAATACTGCTGTCACGATATTTTTAGTGTTGTCATAAGAAACATTAAAGCTGTTACAACAAGACCTACTATTATTCTTGGATTCGAAGGCATGATTTAAACTAGCAGCTTGGATGTTTAATTGATGAATACACATAAGAAGGTTACTAGTAGCAGCAACACATGGTTTGATTGGTTATATGGTACATTGATCTCAAAGGTAAACAGTATTAAAAGGTTTATACTGCCAACATTATTCTTAATACTGATAAAGTAATGTGGGTTTGTACTGTTTGGCTCAAAACGTTAGTACTGCTCATTATGTGTTAATACTGCTAGCTTCTTGAATTAATACTGCTGGCATTAGGTATGAAATCAAGTTAGTACTGTCACAAATGATAGTTTATGCTGCTCGTTTGAAGGTAAGGCTTTATGTTATTGGGTTCAAATGAAGTTTATGCTCCTAGGGTTTTGAGTATTAATATTCTTTGTGTAGCCAAGGGGAAGATTAATACTGCTGCTTGTTCATTTTGTGTGTTGGTGTGTATATTACTACTTTTATTGGAAAGCAGTTACAACTGCTAGCTTTGACAGATATCGGACAATACATGGTTCAGTTCTTGGTTGGTTATAGGGATCTCGTACAACATACACAAAAGGAAGTTAATACTGCTAGGGTTAGCAGTTACTACTGTTGGACTTAAACCATGTTTGTGCTGGGTTACTAGTGATTAGTTTAAGGGGAAGATAATAGATTGGTTTTGGTTTTAAATGTTCTTAACATTTAAAAGGCTCGTATTTTGGATTATTTGATTGAATTGGTTACAAAGAAGATTGATTATCACTTATTTAGAGTTGAAGTGGAGTTTCACAGGTTTGTGTTCTTATCATATATTAAAAGGATTCTAGCACCTTTTGAAGATAACTTGTTCGTGCATTTAACGTTGTGACGAAGACTTAACAAATCTAGCAAAGGTGTGTTATTTCTCTTATGGTGCTCAATGCTCATATTTGCTATCACTTTAAAGAGTTACGTTTTAGTGCTTAGTGTCTCATTGAAGATGAAGATTTTGTCAAGAGGTTGCGATCTACTTATACTTTGGTCTTGGTATGAGTTTGAAGTCACATGGATAGTACAAGATATAAGACACAAGTTTGGGTTATTCTACTTCTACATCAAGTTGGTTATACTTAGTTTTCTTCATCAGTAATTATTACATAGAGCCTACAGAATTGAAGATTCAAGAAATGGTTAACATATGGGTTTCATGGGAAGCTTATTGTTAAAATGTTTAACCATTTACATGCATCATCGAGGTGAAGGTTTTTACTACTGCTAGTTATTATTACTACTGCTAGTGTGAGTTTCTACTACTCAAGTTCATTTTTCTTATTGTACGTCATGGAGGGTAATTTGAGGAGTTATAAGGCTTGGATTAAAAGTTTGATGTTGGTTTGTAGTGGTCAAGATCAAAGTTGTTTATATTCATATGTCCCCTATTGGATTATGACAAAAAGGGGAAGAAGATGTTAACAGGTACAATTGGTTGCAACATGTAGATCCTTGGTGTGGCATGGTACAAAGGAAATCTACTTAAGGGGAAGTTTGTTTCATTCAGGGAGATCTATGATCTCAACTTCAGGGGAAACTTTGATTAAAGGCTTTATGATGAAGTTCATGCAAGAACATTGTTTGTTTTTTTATCATCAAATAGGGGAAGATTATTAGGAATTATAGATTTTATGAGACAAAATAAATAAAAGAATGAAACATAAGGACTAAATCGTCAAGATTGGAATTCTACAAACTGGTGGAGAATTATGAAAGATTTGGTTAAAGATATCAAAAGATGAAGATTCTGGAAGATCTCCTTAAGAAGATAAAGATAACAGAAGATATTTTTTAATGTTTAAAAGATTTACTTGTTTATATCTTTATGTTAACTTCCTTTATAAGTCATGATCTCTCTATATAAAGAGATCATAGACACATAGCTTTAGCATCCTGATTAAGATGTCAACAAAAGAAAAAAGCATTGGATAAATAAATTTAATGAAAAAAAATTGTTTTGATATGAATTTAAATTTTAAATCTAATTAAAAGCTATGCATATCATTGGAACGTACAAAAGACAAAAGAGTGCAATAAAAAAAAGATAAAAATAAATTAAAGAATGGTAAATCGACAAAAAGTTTACAAAACATTATACACACAATGACTTAACAAGTGTTTTAGTTCAATTAAATTGCAGCATAATCTTTCTTTTTTACTTTCTTACCATTCATATTTACTGTAATTGAAAAATCATTGTGTAAAAAATAAATATCCTAAACAAAAAGATAAAAATAAAATATATATAACATCATCAATTAATATTATTCAATTGAAGCAACCAATAAAATACTTTCACGTAGTGAAAGATGACATATGCAAAAACCATCTTTTAATAATATTACAGTAATAAATAGATTATAAGCTCAATAGTCAATACAATGAAGACACAAGTTAGGGGTAAGCAGAAAAAGCGAAATAATCAAATAAATCGAAAATCGAAATCGAACCGAACTGAAAACAACCGAACTGAATTTGCCAAAATCGAACCGAACTACAAATTCCGTTTTCAGGTTGGATATTTATATTATATATTGATAGCTTTTAAGGTGTGAGTTTCGGCGAGTCAAATTTTGGCGCCGCTGCCGGGGAGGTTGAAAAAGAATATCGCTACGTATTGACAACTTGTGTTTGAATCTATGAATATATAAAAAAAAAAAAAATTAAATAATTTGGTTAAAGAACACCATCAAAATAATACTCTCAACTGGAGTATTATCCATAATAAGTTCCGAACAAAGATTTTAAAACTTGCCTTTTGTTGTCTCTTGAGAGGTACGGCTCACCTTTGAAAGTTAACAAACTATAAAGAGGGGTATAAGGAGGGTTGTTCCAACGAACTACGACCCGAAAGGAGAAATAAGCTTCACGCTATCCCTCTCCTCCGCTCCTTTGTGAGTTTTTCTTTCGAAGAGCTACCGTGAAGCTTGCTGATTATCAGGTTTTAAGTTGTCTTATCTCGTTTTGTCCATTTGTAAAATATGTTGTTTGAAAAATCTGAAAATCCAAAAATAATCTCCTTTGATCTTTTTCATTTGATTCTAAATTTCTCGACCCTCTGATTTAATTCTTCTTTCTCTTATCTTATTCGTTTAATTCTCATGACGTCATATCTACCATATGAGTGTGCCGGGTGCGGTCAACCGTCGAATGACTACTATTGTTATTCGTGTACGTGCCAACAATGCGGTTGTAATCTTATCAATGGAATTTGTCAAATTTGTATCGATTTTTTGACTCCGAATTCTTTCGACGATTCCCAAAATTTTCCCGACCATCCCGCACACTATGAACCAATAATATTATGTGTGATATTTTGCGGGAAGTGCTCGTTATGCGTCATTATTGTACTCCTCAAGTTCCAAATCTGGAACCATGCTACGATCAATACTATGGTAAGTTCCCGCAAACTTTACAGAGTCTTCCACAACAATATCCTTGTTGTGAAGATTGTGGAGGTCCCCATGCGACTTTTGAATGTCCACCGATGAATCAAATTTTCACGATTCCAATTCTTTCGGTTTTGACCAAATTCAACCCCCACAATTTCCCGTCATTCATCAAGCTCCTCAAAAATTGAGCACGGAAGCTTTGCATGCCCGAGAAGACCTAATCAATTCGATAGAAAACTTTCTAAAAAGGTTTAATCGTATTTCTTTTCGGGACAACCCAAAAGTTTTAATGCAAGCTTGGGATAAACTTTTTGAAATTAAACATGCTCAACCCGAGGACACACAAGATTTGCTCATCAAACTTGTTGAAGATGTGCGAAGTATAAGCGGGAGTTTGCCGAATTTTTAACATTACAAACTTGGAATTTGTTCATTTTGCCCCCACCCCCCCCCCCCACCCTCCCCCCCCCCCCCCCTGGCCCCCTCGTCTGTATGATGATGACGATGACGAAGAAAGTTCAATTCCTTTGAAAGATATCATTATGTCCGAACTTCCTCCGTGTGTTGCAATCACACCCGCGTTATATACCGATGAGCCCGTTGACTCTCTCATAATAGAGGATGAGCATCTCGACACTATTCCGGAAACGGAATCGCGGACGAATTCATAAAGTCTAGTGTTGAGAACCTCGTCCAAGACCCAAGTGAGTCCGAGGGTGAATGTGAGTGTGATGTGCCCGATTGTAATGATTCTCAAACAACTATTTTTTCGACGTTTTCCAATCCTCTCTTCGACGATTCTTCCTCTAGCGATGACGAGTCAAGTTATGAGGAGGATGTTCACGAAATGAGTTTTAAAACTTATTCGAACCCTCTTTTTGATCTTGACAAAGAAATCATTTCTATTGAGCTCAATCCGATTCATAATGAAGACCTCGATTCTACGCCGAAAGATGTTCGTTTTGATGCCGAGTCTTATCTTCTCGAATCATTAGTCAATCGTGATACTTTGAATGTTTCCCCTCCCAAGATTGATCATCTTTTCGATGAGTTCGCCGATGAACTCACTCGTCTCAAATTAATTCCACCGGGAATTGATATTATCAACCTGATCCCCCGGGGGGGGGGAGGGGTGATATCTTGTTTCTTGAGACTTTGCTTTACGATAACTCTTCTCCCCGACCACCGGAAGCCTTTCAAGCTAATTCTGATACGATCATCGATTCTTCTTCCACAATTCCTATCCCCGTTGAGGATAGTGACTCTTCTAGGGAAGAGATCGATATATTTTTCGGTCCGGAAGACTCGATACCACCGGGTATTGAGAGTGATGATTTCGACTCCGATCTGTTGACGTAAATTCTGCTTCCATTACGAGTTCGAATCTTTTCATGTTGATTATCCCAACCCGGAGATTCAACCATTAATTGTGTGGGAAGACTCCACTGGATGTGCCTAATCTTTTTGTACCCTATCCCG
Organism: Tanacetum coccineum; assembly: GCA_026074375.1. Classification (NCBI taxonomy): domain Eukaryota; kingdom Viridiplantae; phylum Streptophyta; class Magnoliopsida; order Asterales; family Asteraceae; genus Tanacetum; species Tanacetum coccineum. The sequence goes on along the minus strand of BQNB010038788.1, from coordinate 15,130 downwards.
CCCTTCACTTAGGATTTGACTTCATTCTTCTCATAATATCTCTGGATCCAATCTGATTATTCCTCTCCCTTACGAGATAGAACAAGACTTTCGATCCTGGGATATGCATTAATGTCGAATCTCATGAAATCTATTGCTGCTCATTCTTCGTGATTTGTTCTTCACTTCCATTTTACTTCGCGAAATGAACGTCAAAGTTGTAAAGCACGAGATCGTTTCTATCGAGAAAAATATCCTTCAGTCTTCATCACATTGTGAACTCGAAGCTGTCCACCTTTCTTCTGATAGCCCAATGGTGATGCTTGGAGACAAACAACTCACTCATTGAGGGTCGTCAAGTCACACTTTTATCATCCTGGACATAGCGTCATGTATGGGGAATATGGTCTAGCTCAGCGAACCTGTAAAATCTATGCGCTTCGTGGCGTAGGCACACCATGCTTCATAAGCGTTGTTTGTGATATATATTTATTGTTGTTATTTTGTGAGATCATTGTCTTTTTTTCTCTATCACCGTGTTCGTGTGTTGTTGTTTATTGTCCGGATTGCCAGGATTGTGAAGAATCTCAGTTTTGTCATTCATTTCAAGGAGTTTCACATCCTCAGCTTCCATTTGGGAATCGATATCCTTATTCTTATCGACTAACGTTTTATCTTTTGGCATACACTCATAAAGCGGCCCTTTGTTTAATGTAATACCCTTCAAAAATCGAGGACGCAAGTTAGTTCTAGTTTGGGGGGTATCTTCCGATTTTGATTGTTGCCTGCAGACTTGTTACACCGTAAACCCCGTTTTTACCACCAAATACCAAAAAAATGAAAAAAAAATTGGAAAATTTTCAAAATATAATAAGTGTTTTGTCGCAGTTTTGACTTTTCTTTTGGGTAGAATAAGAATAATTTTTGACTCGATCGGGCGTGTTGAGCCCTAGCTAGTTCTTTCAGGCCGAGCTTTCACGAATTCTATTGCTTTGAATTTTAAAAAGGTGAAGAACGAGAAATGATAGAGTTAAATATAAGTTTATGTGTTAAGCAAGATTCTTCTAAAAACTTATACGAGTAACTTGTGGTTTTCTCTCCCGTGAATTTCTAATCCACCTAATCATACGTACTCAATTTAATTCAACTAAGTCAATCGATGTTTTCAGAAAAAGCTTCAAATTTGTAACTTGAGTTTTCAAAGCGAGATTTTATAGTGATTTAAAAGATAAATGCCAAAGAAGCATGAATAGAAATATGAATGCAAAATGGCATGAATATGGAAATTTTGCAATGAAAGCATGCAGTCGATATTATGGAGCAAAAGTTAAAAGATGTTGTCGTGATATCCCACTCCGCTTACCACGGTGGGTTCAAACATAATACGTCTTTACTTCTGGTGATTTGGTGTGTCGTGCATATCTCAATTTGGAAGAAACGTCTAGGTGAGGGTTCAAATAAGACACCAATCCCTTAGCCATATTAGAATAGGTGTTGATGTGATTTCACAATACGCTCAGCAACGAGGTGGGTTTTCAAACTATGAACATCGGTCGTTGGTCTGTATCCTACTCCGTTAACCACGAGGTAGGGGTTAAACTAAGCAACGCATTCCTAGCTTTAAAGAACTATGATTATGATGTTGAATATGTGAAAAAGTTCTTAAGTTTAATCTCGAAATCATGTTTACGAGTCTAATATGTTGTTGCTTTGAGTCATGATTCATTTTGAATTTTGACTATGAAAGTATGTTCATCTATGTTGAGTCAAATGAGTACACACATTTAACTTCATATTATCCTGTTGGATGTTAAAGTTCACTAGTAATAAGTATGAGGCTTAACATCTTAACTTATATCAGACAATGATCTTGTTTATAATTGATTAGCCTTGACTTGTGAAAAATCGAGGACGATGAATTTATCGTCGGACATCGTAGATACTCCTAACGGATCGGCTTCATCATTCTATGATCCCCAGTGTTAATAAATAAAGAAAGTCAAACTTGTAAAAAATGAGAAATCTAAAAATATTAGTTATAGTTAGGTAAATTCAGAAAATGGTGAAAAACGGGCTTACATGTTTACTTCCTTACATTGCGTGAGGGTCACACAATACCCTTAGTTTGGGGGATTTGATTAATTTGCTTAATTACATTTCTTCTACCTTCAAAAATGTGCTTAAAGGACAAAAAAGACAGCACCCGGTTTTTGCTCCCTATACTTCTTTGCAAAAAATCACTCAACACCCTACTAACTACCCCCCCAGCTTTATAAAGTCCATGTCGGCAATCCCTCTCCTTCCTAAGCATTTCGTATGGTGGAGATTGTCTCCAAAGAAGCTCAAAAGAAATCAAAGGCTGGGATTTGCTCAAGATTCACCTCACACAACTAGCACACTTGGTTTTATCTCTCCAAAGTAGCACAAGCTGCAAGTCCAAGACTTTGGCTATAAATAGAGCTTTTTGTAAGCCTTTGAGGCATCTAGTTAGTAATCTAGTTTTAATTTTTAGTAACTAGTTAGCTTTTAATTAATTTCAGTTGTTAATTTTAGGCTTATTCTTCAAGTCTTTATAGCTTTTTACTTTCAGCTTTGTAAACACTTTCAAGTTTTAATGCAAATTTGAGTTTTTAAGTCAATTTACAATACCAGTGTTAAGTTTCTTAATCATATTGTTGTGTGTTCAAAAAGCTCTCACCAAAGCTTACTTATAAGCTGTTTTCATTAAAGTACAATAAAAAGTTAAGTAGTTAAGAGAAAATCACAAACATCACTCTCAAATACACCACAGCTTATGTTATGGATGATAAGCCAGTTCTGGATGGGCTTATGGACTCTCACTAGCTTGTTTTATACAAGCTAGAGCTTGTAGATTCCTTGATTGACCCTGTTTTGAGCAAGGGTTTTTGTAAGTCTCTCTCTTTTCTTACATTTCTTATTTGCTGTTCTTAGTTAGTACTGTCAGTTCATTTGATACAACTGTTGGTTTTAGGTTAATACTGCTAGACCAATTTATGCTTATTTAAGTGCTTATTATTGATTGAAATTTGCTTATAAGTATTTTACTTTGTTATTTGATAATCTGTTTTTAATTAGTTTGAACTAAAAATGATTTTTGGAAATGTTAAAGTCTGTTTTGAACAAGCAGTACTAACTCCAAGTTAGTACTGCTAGTTGATTTTAGGATCAGTACTAACTTAACACTAGCAGTACTAACTAAATGAAGCATAAGCTAAAAATAGCCTTATTGCTTTAATTCTTGCAACAGGGGTAAAGACTTCATCATAGTCAATCCCTTCTTCTTGTTTGTACCCTTGAGCAACCAATCTTGCTTTATTTCTTATCACAATTCCCCTTTTATCCTTTTTATTCCTGAAAACCCATTTAGTGCCTATAGCCTTTTTTCCATTTGGTAAATCCACTAAACTCCAAACTTCTTGTAGCTTGAATTGTAGAAGCTCTTCTTGCATAGCCTCTATCCAGCTTGGATCTTTCAATGCATGAATTACCTTTTTGGGTTCTTCCTGTGATAAAAAGAAAGCAAACAAGCAGTTTTGAAGGTCTTTATAGTTTGTTCTTTGTTGAATAGTACTAACAAACCTATGCTCCTCCAAATTATTTGACATGTTTCTTGTTTGTGTAGCTGATTACAAATCTCCAATCACTTGATTGAGATGATGATCTTTATGAATTTTTGTAGTTGGAATAGGACTGACTTGGATTGTTGTATCCAAATTGTTTATGCCAGTCTCTGCACCAACATCTTCATTATCTCTTGAGAGGTCAAATATGCTTATATCTTCCAAAGCAAGCATATTTGGATCATCTGGAAGTTCAATGCTTATTTTTCTACTAACAGCATTAACTTCATTTGTGCTAGCAGCATTAACATTGTTAGTGCTGTTAACCAAGGCTGTCAAGATCGTGATCCCATCTGGGATCATTTTTATCTTTGCAAGATCGAGATCGTAAGATCGGATCGAGATCGTAAGATACCAATTTATCATGTTCTGTAAGCAACGGATAAACGAGTCAAACTATTTTGATTTCTACTCATCATCAAATATAAATTTATATAATATCGTCTTGAAAATGTCAAAGTTCAATTTCAAAATACAAAAGTAAAAGTAAAACACAAAAAAGTCAAGTTTCAATCGTCACATTCACGATTTAGCGGAATAAAATTACATAACATGCGTAATAAACGTCTCAAAACAAAGTACTTCACTAGTATCACTACAATTAAGCTATCTGAATTAAAACTTAAAGGTTAATAGTTAAAAGTATGAAAAGGTAAAAGAAAAAATAACAATTACCTGTAAGAAATTTTTTGCTTAAGGTAACTAGAACTCGAATTTGTTTCATGTAATTTCTATTTGGGAAAAGTAGATAATTAGGTTTATTGATTAGAAAATCTAGGAATGAAACATCAATACTTGTTATCGAGATCAGCGTAATCGTATTGTTCTTTTTTGGGCCTAAAAAGTAATGGGCTAGTAAGTATGTAAGTCAATAAGTTAGTAACTTGGTAATTTGGTAAACTCGTATTGACACGCGATCCTACGATCTTACGCGCGAGTTTACGATCCTACTTGTGATCCTACCTCTGATGCGATCCTACACCTATCCTACACGATTTTATCAGGTGGGCACGTAAGATCGTACGATCTTACGTGTAAACTCGCGAGTTTGACAGCCTTGCTGTTAACATTATCATCCTTCTCTTGATTAATACTTTCACTATCTTTTATTGGATCTTCATCAACCTTCTTCTCATCATCACTTGAAGGTTTGGATCCATCATCTTGAAAACTCTTTGGATCTTGGGAAAGAGGTGGATCAACAGGCCATAATGGTAGCAAAATATAATTTTTGACAGGTTTTGTCTCCTTTCTAGCTTGACCTGCATTATCACTTGCTTTTGTACCTGCAAAACTATTAGACTGTGTACCTGCAACAATTAGCTTATAATTCATTGTTCTTGTTAATGCATCAATATCAAATAGCCAATCTGGTTTACTACCTACAACATTAGGTGTTCTCTTACTGAACCTAATATGCAAGTTTCTTCCACTATCCTTGTTCTACTATTAAATACTCTAAAGGCTTTACTATTCAAAGAGTATCCAACAAAGAAACCTTCATCGGCCTTACCATTAAATTTGCCTAAGTGATCTATGGTATTGAGAATGGTAACAGGACACCCAAATGGTCTTATAAAACTTAAAGTTGGTGTTCTACCATGAAAAAGTTCATATGAGGTCTTGTTATGAGGCTTAACAACTAACACTCTATTTTGCACATAGCAAGCAGTATTAACTGCTTCTGCCCAAAAAGTAGTTGGCAACTCAGAATCAGCTATCATAGTCCTAGCAGCCTCAATTAGTGTCCTATTTCTCCTCTCACCAACTCTATTTTGTTGAGGAGTTCTAGCTACACTAAATTGTCTCAAAATACCCTTCTTTTCATAAAACTGATTCATTTCTCTATTCTTGAACTCAGTCCCATTATCACATCTAATCACCTTAACCTTGTGATCTACTAGATTTTCTATCCCAATTATAAAGGACTTAAGAATGCCACTAGTCTCATCTTTAGTAGCTAGAAAGAAAACCCATGTAAACCTACTATAATCATCTGTGACAACTAGGCAATATATTTTCTTCATAAGACTTTTTACAAATGTTTGAATAAACAAGTCCATATGCAATAAATGTAAAGGAAGACTGATTGAGTTCTCTGTTTTGGACTTACAAGAGGCTCTGTGTTGCTTTTCCTTTTGGCAAGCAACACAGGTTTGATCATTTTCAAAAAGTTTGGAAGGTAAACCTCTTACAAGATTTCCCTTAACCAATTTTCATGGTTTAAAACTTAAGTGACCTAGCCTTCTATGCCACAGTTTAGATTCATCAGATGTGGCTTTTGCAAAAAGTCAAGTTAAACCTCTTTTAGGAATTATGTTCTTTAAATCAACACTATACATATTATTCTTTCTAGGAACTCTAAGTAAAACTTGACTTTCATCAATTAACTTAAAGTTTGGAGATAAAACAATACATTCAGTGTCATTAAAAAGAACACTATTCTTTTTATCACACATTTGTGAGACACTAAAAAGATTAAACTTTAACTCTCTCACAAAATACACATTTTCAAAATCTAGATTACCAGTTTTAATGGTACATTTTCCTGTGATTTTCCTCCTTTGGGGTTCCCTCCAAAATCAATATATCCTCTATCTATCTCTTTATAATCTGTAAGATAGGACATGTTCCATGTCATGTGCCTTGAGCATCCACTATTAGTCACTCCTTGATCCTGTAAATCCATTTGTGGATTGCCCTGCACATTAGGTAAGAAAATCAGTTTCTTTTGGGGACCTAAGCCATCACTGACTTGGATCTGCCTTGTGCATCAACATAATCAAACTTTTTAGGGTGATTGATGCACTGTTGTGTTTAGAAACATGGTCTAAAACTTTATGCTTTGGTTTCCAAACCCAACAAGCTAAGGCCTTAATAGCATTAAAATTATTTCCCTTAACAGCATTAACTATTGCTTTTGGTCTAGCAGTATTAACATTTTTACCCCTAACAGTATTAACTCTTTGATTAATAATACTATTTTTAAATGCCGTTTTCTTTTGAATAGGCCTCTTAACAGTAGAATGTTCTATTTTAGAAAGATATAACATTAATCTAGCAGCATTCACTGTTATTTTTTAATGAGCAGCATTAACTTGTCTAGCAGTATTAACCAATACTGCTGTTTTTGAAATATTTTGTCTAGTAGTATTAATTGATACTAAACCAGACTTCATTAGTACTGCTCTTGGAACCAAGTTCTTTTTAGCACAGGGGTGAGTCTTTTTAGCAAAGTTTTGATGAATCACCCTTTGAGCATTGTTCAAAACAGGTTTTACTATCCTTTGATTTTAAAACTATTTTTGATGGTAATTGCAATCAACCTGCAAATTATCAAAGCTTCCACACACATAACAAGCCTTATTAAACATCTCAAAAGTGCTTCCTAGTTTTTGAGACATCATATTGTTCTAATTTCTTTGATTGCCTCTTGGACTGTGAGTGTTTTGCCTATGTTGCTCAACTTGTTTAACATTTTTCCTAGCAGTTTTTTCTTATTGTTTAGATTTGACAAACTCTTTCTTAACAATACTAGGCCTAACTGTTTTCTTTTTAGTTTTAGGCTGAGACACATCCTCTTCCTCATCATCTGACACCCATTCTTCAATAATTGAGGCATCATCATGCTTCCTAACTACCTTAGGCTCTTCTTCACTAGACATAGCTTTACAGTTCTCAACTACAGGCTTATTAACAAACACATCTAAACCAATAAAAGACAAGTCAGGTGTTGGAGGCAAGAAATTTCCTGTGTAGGGAGGTGGAACTGCATGATAATTTTCATAGCCAAAACCTTTCGTGCAATTGTCAACTATCTGACACTCTATGAGCTTGTTTAAACTTTTAGATGCATGTTCAAATTTATCTACATTAAGTTGAATGCCATCTTTTTCTTTTTAAACTATTTCAAGCTTCTTCCTAAGCTCTTTAATAGCTATTTCTCCTATATGAATTTTAAATTTTAAGCCCTTAATATCTTGTAAATAAATAGACTCATTTGCTTTATAAACTTTAAGTTTTTCTTCCACTGACTCTAAGCCTGTCTTATATGTAACAAACCGAGTTTTTCGACCCGTATGACGATCGCGAATCCGACGTCATAATTATTATTTTATAAATTCGTATAATCGAACGTCGACATTTAATATTTTATTTGTCGAGAATAATTATTTTCGTGTTTTATTACGAATAATACTGGAGATATTTTTAAAATATTTACTTCTGACGTTTCGCGAGTCGACGCTTGACCGCACGCTCGTTAACCGTTTCGAGCATCGTAAAAATATACGACGCGACTCGTTATTATTTTTAAGATCGTAAATTTATTATTTTTATGAATGTCGTCATTTTGTTCCTTGTCTTGAGCCGGATTCGTGTTTTAAAATGTACATATTTTATTAAATGTTTTAAATTTAAATTAAGGTGACGGAAATAAAAATAGTCTCGGAAGTGAAAGCCCAAGCTTAAGTAGTCGGTTTTTATGTGAGTAAAAAGTTGGTGTGTCAAATATCTAAAATAGAAAAGAGGGAGGGACCAAAGGCGTCAAAAGCCAAAACTATAATTACTATATAAGCTTAACAACACACACATGCTTCCATTTTTTATTAAAAACCAAATATGTGCTACTCTCCCTCCTCTCTTTTCCCCGCCGAGTACCTCAACGGAAAACCGCCGTCGGTTGCCCGAAAATACATTGCCGACGACCCGATTATATTTTCTTAATCCCCTCGTCGATGCTTACAAATCCCACTAATAAAAAGTATATGCAATGAGTATTTTTGGAGTTAGGGTTCGGGTAAGTTTCAAGGATTTTCGAGTTAAAAAGAGGTGTAAAAGAGTTAGATTATGGTGTTTTGAAGTTTGGTTAAATTGGAAAGTGTTTGGTCTCGGGTTTGTGTTTGCGTCCGTGGGTTCGAACCACAAAGAAAGCCGGAACCAACACCTTGTGTGTTGTTGTGAGTATTTTCTTACTCATTTGTTTCGTTTGGTTTATTTATTTGATTCGATTTCGTATATTATATGTGATGAAATCCGAGATCTTGCGTCGATTAGATTAGTCATAATATGGGTTGATTGAGCGAAGTGGGTTATGTTTATAAACTAGTTTAGACACATTGTGAATGAGTTTTTGGGTCAAAAACTATTTTTGAAGGTGTTTTGTAACAAGTAAAAACGAGCAGAATCTTTGGCACGTTTTTCGAGGCACGAGATTTTATAAAATCTGATTTTCGATTGAAAAATATGATAAAGCTTTCCGAGACGATCGTTTTGATATAAGGTAGAGCTTCTAACTCCTAATAACGAAGAAGTTATGGCGAAAACAAGTTTAGAAAAATTAAAAAGTTCCAATCAGCTATATAAGCATATTTGGTTGCTGATCCGATTTTCAACAACCGTTTCGGTCACTTTCGAGTCCGTTTCAGCCTTCCGGCGAAGTACGAAAGTTGTCCGGAATAAAGTTTTCTATAAAATCGCTTTTTGGTCAAAGTCATGAAAACGTGATATAGCGGGTCAAAACCGATGGTCAAACTGCTGCGTTTTTATTAAAAATACAAGTTTCAGCAGAATTGAAAAAGAGCATTTTGGTCATTTTCTGTCGAGATTCAGGTCTCGGCTAAAACTAAAAAGTTGTCCGGAATATCGTTTCGCATAAAACGAATTCTTTGTCCGAAGCGTGAAAATGTGATATAACGGGTCATTTAGAGCGGGTCAGATTTAGTAACTTATATGTATTATAGTCTAGTCAATAAAGTCAAACGTTGACATTTGTAAAGTCAACGGTGTCAATATAAAAACTTGTCGGATGTTTGAAAAATGCAAACGCTTTAGTATGCGAGTATAACAATTTAGACTTAATAATTTTATTAATGAGTTACATCTTATAAAAATAGTAACTTTTTGTAAACGTTACGAGATATAATCTCGATAATATGGGTATTTAATATATCAAATTTTGAATGTCGAAAGTTCGCACGGATAACTAAATATTATCACAAAGATATTTTTAATAACGAGAAACTTAATAATATATAGACTTTCCAAAAAATATAAAGTTTTTAAAATAGAAAGTTTTTTATTAAGTCATGTAAGATATAATAAAGGTATGATCATTAAACCTAATACTGTGGGGTTTGTGGATCTAAGGCGCATGTGGATTTTCATCACATGTATGTAAAAAAATATAATATATATATATATATATATATATATATATATATATATATATATTTACTATATTTTATATTTATATCTATATATATATATATATATATATATATTATATATAATATATTTACTACTATATATTTTTTTATATGATTTTGTTGATACGATGTACGCATCGTCGAACATACTTTTCGGTATAGTAATCGAGCGACTCTATAAATAAAGGAATGATCATAACCTAATACTGTGGGGTTTTAGGATCTAAGGCGCAAGTGGATTTCTCATCACATGTATGAAAATATACATACATATATATATATATATATATATATATATATATATTATATTATATTATATATATTAATATATACACTATATATTATATATGATTTGTGGATACGATGTACGAATCGGTTCGAAAATACTTTTCGGTATAGTAATCGAGCGACTCTAATTATAGGTCGTGATCGCATTTATGGATTATCGTGCTAGACTTCATTATTTGATCACCGGCTATTGATCAAGGTGAGTTCATAGCCTCGCATTTTAATACTTTAATTGTTTTATAAACCCGCGAGGGGGATAACATGCTTGTTTTTAAAAATAGAACACAAGGGACCCGAATGTATGCTAGTAGCCTTGATTATTATGAGTTAGTTTAACTCGTTGATGAAAAAGTCTCGCGGAAATCATGAATTGTTAACTACCGGGTAATTTTTTTTGGGTTTTTAAGAACGCTTATAAGGGAATAGTAACTCCTATTTTGAGGGTGCCTCCTCCAATCGTGTCCGAAATAGTTTCGGTCTCGGTACAGGTAATGGCACAACAGATGCGTTGTATAGAGAGTAATATGCACTTAACGAGGGTGTATAGTGGGCATACCTTGTTGGGAAACATAGACACCAACATATTGATATGGTAACGTTCAATGTCATGAGGCTTATAATAATCCCCTATAACGGTGTCTGATCCACATCGTTATAGTTTTAATGAGAGTTTTAAACGATATTTGTGTTCGAAAAATTTACATTTATAAACTCTATGGATTCACTCAACATTTTTGTTGACGGTTTAGCATGTTTATCTCAGGTATAAGCTTGCTTATTTGGATGGGATAAAGTGCGGATATCGAAGGACGTGAGCTTGGTGAACTTTGTACATTGGATACAATGCTTTCAAAAGACAAATTGTCACTTTGAAACTTAATTGAGAATAAGTTTTATAAAAATTTAGTGGGACCTTGTAATCTTAGTCTATATGATGAAAATTTTATTAGTAAACATTTCTTTTAAAGTCGTTTACCGTGACTCGTGAACTTATATTATGAAGTAGCACCCCAATGTTGTATTCCGCTGCGTATCGTAGTTTAGGGGTGTTACAGATTGGTATCAAAGCACGGGTTGTAGCGAACTATGTCGTTTTACATAACTTGGACTACAACTGTTTTTGAAAAAGTTTAACGAGTCTTTCACCGATGTCCGATATCCGCGCGCGCAATCGTTCCCGATCCTTAGAAGCTTTATGTGGTATATATATAATTGCATATTACATGAGTAAAAAGTGGTTGACACTGGTACAGTAGTAATTATTATATATTATATTATATATAATATATATATATATATATTATATATATATATTAATAATACTATATATATATATTTATATACACGAATCAGTTCTTAATGTTACGGTTATTTATGTTTTGATATTCGCTTCTTGCTAAAGTGTTTAAATTTTTTTAAACAATTTCATGCGATATGATAAAATTATTTTGATACGTGATGAAAACATCATTATTATACGATTATCTTCGAAACTTTTTTGCGACTTACTTTTCATCTTTCGGTGATGTTGATTTGTCACAGTTTGTCGATCCCATTAGGTAACTTATTGTTCGACTCCGAATTCGAATATTTTTCTATTGTTTTTTAATCGCATATGTTGCTTCGTAACCTATTATTTTGAAATGTTTCGGTTGATGGGAGTGCGAATTTTATATGTCATCCATAACCTTTCATTATTTTAGAAAATGGTTATTAACTTATTCTCACGTAATGTGTGTCTGGGAGCGACTATCATTCGAAGCCTTCGAATAAAGTGGGTGTGCTGCGTTTGATTTCTTGTATAACATCTAGGGTATGTCTTGAAATGTTTGGGTCTGAAACCCATGAGGGATGTGCTTGAGGAGTGAAGTCATTGGGTATGCTTTGTATGGAATTTGAAGGAGTTACAAGGTGTTTTGTTGAATTTTGATATGAATTTTTAGTGTTTGTAACCAGCAGGTTGTAAGGTTGATTATGAGTTATTTTTGGTCATACGGCACTTGATAAATCCAATGGAGATGTTGGTACATGTTTAAGGTACATGTGGTGAATTGGATAGAGTTAAATCTCCTCCGGATGAGTGAGATATCGTCGTTTTTCTAAAACTAGTCAAATCTGGTATACCGTTGGGAAAAGGAGTATAACTCCATATTTTTGTAATAACTTTTCAAAAGGAAATTTAGGTACCTGTAGAAGACTCTTAGGGCTATCACCTCCTAATCTGTTTTCACATCAAAACATCAAATACTTTCAAATTTACGTTCCATGTGTAAACTACTAAAAATTTGTCACTAATTTATTTGGGGGGACTTACTTGGGATAGTAGCTTGTTGACTACGTTTCAAAATATTTTTAGTCTATAAAGACCTGATAAATTAGACTAGGAGGAAGAGAAACCTCTTAGGTACATATAGGAATTTAGATGGAGTCATATCGACGCTCGACGAATGAGATATCGCCGAAATGGCAAAACTAGTTAAAATTTAGAACAAAATTTGAATGAGTAATAAGTTCAAAAACTTATATAGCAACACCTAAATATGTAAAACTGTAAGTTCTAGATATTGAACAAACTTATATTTGAGCGGTCGTTTCGACTTTTGCGAACGCACGGATTAGGAGATACACTCGATTTAGTGTAGCGATAAAATTTTGGAAAAGGGCATCTTTGATAGCTAGAGCTAAATTGGTAATTTCACCTTGGTTCTGAAACTTTCTAGGCAGTGGGCCCTATGTCTCTGGAAACCTCATAACGTTTATCGTACATGTCCTTGTAAGTAGGTGGATTTAAGTATTTAGTTTTTGGATTGAGGTTATTGTTGCCTCGAGTTGTCTTCTATCACCGGCGCGGTGATTGTGCACTTTTTAGCTATTACTTATGATTTAGGACTCTAGGAGAGTTCACGTATATGTAGTTATGTATTGGAAACTTAAAACCATTACGGTTAGATGTACTGGCTTTGAGAGCCAATGATGTATCCCTTTTTGGGGAAAAGTTGGTATGTATGTATGATATTTTCGGCATTGTTATTACAATTGCTGTAATTGTTCTCGATTATGAGATATGTGTAAGTGTCATTGTATAGGTCGAGCTATGAGTGAAGCCTGGAGGTCGTGGTTACCCCCGAGGCACTCGGCTTGTGTGAGATTGATTTAACCCCGAGTGTTGAGTGACTTAAATCGACAAATCTTTCGCATGTTTTTGTTACTATCTTGCATTGTCCATGAGTGGGTATTATTTTTGAAACTTGCTGTGACCGTTGACCAAACCGTATCTCATGATATTTTGTGAATCGATAATTTTAAAACTGTGAATTGCAGTAATGAAATTGTGTGTTGAACGAACGTTGTTGCGCGAATCATATTGACTATGTTGTATAAATTGTTTGAGTAAACAATGGAAAGTGTGTTTTCTAATTCTCAATAAACAGACCTATGTTGTCAATTAAAACTATCTTTATAAAAAATACATTTTTCTTTTTAAAAAAAAAAAAAAATTAATTAGAATGGAAGTGATGCTACTCTTTTTTCTTCCTTTTGAAATAATGTGATTTTTACTCTTTGAAATTTTCTTGGCATTAAAATTAGCTTTTTTATTTTAATCGTATGAGAAAGTAAAATTTTAACGAGGACAGGACATGATGTTGTTTGGTCCTCAATTATGCATAACTTGATCAACTATGCATAATTTAGGAAGAACCACGCTATGTTGGGTAAATCGTCACCCTTAAAACGCTTGATAATTGGGATAAATGTTTGGGTCAAGCTTTCGGAAGGAGAAAATAATTTTTACCCCTGCTACGGATTCTTGTGCAAGTAACCCTACTTCTATTGACTGCACGGAGAGAGTCTCATGCGAGTCGTTGTGATCGAGTCGTCTCGAAGGGAAAATACCAACGTTATTGTTCAGAACGAGTGTGTCTAGAAAGGAGTGAAGTCAAATTCGTAGTAATGTAGATCGATGGTTGTTATGGAGACATGTGTCGAGACAAAGTGTGGTCAGGGTGCTAGTGAGCAATTCTAGGATTGAGTCATCGAGGGTGTGAACCGGATGCTTGTTGTAGCAAGACTTGGTGCGAGGTCGGATAGAACATCTGCATGTCGCTTAACGGCAAAAGTTTCCAAGGACTAGTAACGGTATAGAGTGCCATCATGCATGGACATGTAGACACGCCCAAAAGTCATAGGAAAGATGGTAAGATGGTTAGATCATGAGATACCAAGAAACCAGATACTGACACTAAAAAGGGGTCTTCTTAGAGTCGCAAGGTTTCTAAGGTGGGTGGAAGCCAAGGTGGTTAGTTCCGAGGTTGAAAGTGAGAAATAGAGAAGACTTCTCCTACCTTAAATGTGTGTTGCCATTGATGTAGCAACCGATGGCCGTGAAGAATATATCTTTCCCCGAAATGGAAAGTAGTGGTAGTATAGTTGTAAACATACCTGGAATCGTCGAGGATTAGAATAAGGCACTAAGCGACTCCTGATTTAAGGTTAGGTATAGTGGTCCTTACTCCTTGACGTAACGACTTAGGGTGCGTATAAAAGGGTGAAAAGATTGAGGACTCTAGCCGAATGGTGACATCCGTTTCCATCCTGGAGAAATGATCAAAGTAGCTAACGCCTTAAGTCGAACAGTATTGAATTAGAAATGTGCGTAATTATCTCGACTTGATTAACTGAGTCATCTAAGATTTGATGCGGTGTGTTAAGACCGAGCCGATTATGCTAGTCGCCGTGTGGAAATGTTGGAATTTTGATTTTTTGTCAAACGAGCAACGAGCCCATGCTGCTTAATTGTTTTCTTGATTGTTTTCGATTTTTCTTTCGACAATATATGTTTTCCAGCGGGATTATAGCCGCAAAATTATTTGAATTATGTGAATTATGTGCTTTATGTGCTATGTGCTTTGAATGTTAATGAACGCTTATGTCGCTTTTGTGTAGCCATGATGCGGCTTAGGACGTAAGTAAATGGGTATACTTACCCGGATGTAGATGAAGGTTGGTTTGAGAGAT
>BQNB010038787.1:37500-46091 GCA_026074375.1 Tanacetum coccineum | reverse complement strand
CTTCCGTGGGTGCTTGGAGTAGCTCTTCCATTGTTCGATTATCCGCCATTGGTGTAACTTCAACGATAGTACGAAGCTCGGGTTCGACTACGTTTGGAGTACGTCGTCTATTTCGACGTCTTGGAATGGTTACGGTTGAATTATTTGTAAAATGGCAATTTCTAGTGCGCATGCACTAAACAAAACAAACGAGGAGAGAAAATATATACACAAAAATATTTTTCTTTCATCGAATAATCAACAAACTTAGGGTAACTCCCTTAAGTGAAACTTGCAAAAGCTTATTTCACAAAAGAGGTGCGCCTTTTTCGTAAGTGACACAAGACGGTTACTTTTTTTAATCTTAAGTTTGGGAACTTATTAATGGATATTCACAAATTCTCTAGTAAGAGAATTAAATTGCTTGTGTATTTTAGTATTTAAGAGAACACAATAAAAATCGAAAAATCCGGAAGAGCAAATATTTTTGTATTTATTTATTTATTAATCTTCTACATATAATAAAAAGAAAAAGAAAAATATTTTTTACTTTTTTTTATTTTTTTATTTTTTTTTATTTTATTTTTTTATTTTTGATTTTTTTTATAAAAAAACGTAACTTTCGAAGACGAAAGGTTCTCCAAATCACGATCGACAAATTCAAACGAGAGAATCTTTAACACAATTCCCCGGCAACGGCGCCAAAAATTTGATGTGTTGTCAATTATATATACGTATAATACTAAAGTATTGAAATTCCAAAATTACCCTTTAGGACAAAGATAATATGAAAATTCACACGAAAATTATCGTACGTTATCCGGTAAGTGTTCACCGGGTCGTTTATACCCCAAGAATTATGAATTGAGACCCCATCTTTATTTGGACAATGATTTGAATAGTTTTGAAGATTTTGATTTGGTTATCTATTTCTACAACTAAAAACATGCAAGGGAAAGTAAACAATTAAGAAAATTAAAGCAACTAAGTACTAAAACGATAACGGGAATGAAGAAAACGCAACAATTAAGCAAGTATGCTAAAATTAAGACCTACGAACGCAAATTTAATTTCTAAACCTAAATTATGATAAAAGAAAATTTTAAAAAAAATTATTTTTTTGATTATTTTTCTATTTTTTTATGAATTTTTAAAGTTTTTAATAAAGAAAAATGATTTAAAAATAGAAAATTAACTCTAAAAATTCCAGGAAAATTACTAAAAGTGTATGAGGGTAAAACTGATTTAATGAAAATGCTAACTCAAAATAAGCTTGTGAAATAAGCCCTATAATCCCTATAATAAGCTACGGCTTTTTAAAGAAAAAGGAAATCAAAAATGTATTTAAAAGATTAGTAATGGGCTATCATAACAGATAGCCCTATTGGTGCTGGTGGTTAGTGTGTAGGGAGGTCATGGGTTTGACCCCCATGATTTCCCTTTTTGCATTTTTTTAATTTTGAAAACTTTTTGCACAAATTTATAAAACAGCTGAAGATGAACAACTTTTGTGAAAACAACTTTTATAAAAACTACTTAATAAGCTGTAAAATGGCTTAATAAACAGACATAAATGACTTTAAAGGAAATTTGGCTTTTTCACTAATACTACTTAAGCTAGAAAACTAGAATAAGCTAAAGACAGAGCTAACTAAGCTACAAGCAACTAACTACTGACCTAATGAGCAAACATGAACAAGAATTAAGCAAAAAGAAATAGCCATAAGCTGAAAAATTCAATTAAGCACTTTTGTTGCAAAACACTTTTCAAAACAGACAAAACACCAACTTTGAGCTTATTTTTAAGCACTCAAACAAATCCTTATAGGATACTGACTTATAAAACTTTGAAGCTTATCCTAAAAACTTTATCAAATTGCAATTGAAAAGCATTTTGACATCTATATAAGCTAAGGAAAAGCTAATTGAAATAGGTTGTTTGGCTCAGTAAGAGCTGAGCTTTCTTTTTGCTTTTTATGAAAAGACTAAATTGCTAATTTGCAGACTAAAATCAGATAACTAAATTAGCTAATAAAACTAAAATAAGCCCTAACTTAACTAATTTGGCCTATAATCTACTTGTATACCAAGTTTCAAAATCTAACTCTAACCCTAACTAGCTTATTTTTCAGCTTAAAAATGACTAAAAGCTATTTTTTACTACTGATGCAGTTGACACTTTTTAAGCCAAAACCTAAAACCAAATGATGCAGGCTTAAAGACATGTATTCTACACTTAATAAACACTAAAACAAGAACAAAAATGGATACAAATGCCGCTAGAACAAATATAAGCACAAAAATCCTAAGAATTTGAACTTAACACCACAGATTCTAACAACTACTTATTAACTTTTAAAAACTTGATTAAGTCTAACAATCACCTTAAACAATAACACTTTTTGGCATCTTTGTTGCCATGTAAGATAAGTAGGTTTTACCTATTGATTTGATGCTGGGTTAATTTGGGACGATGGTGAAACAATAACACTTTTTAGCGCCCTTTTTCTTTTTATTAGTTTTGTTTGACTGAGACTAAAAGGGGGTTGCCTTTGGGCTTTTGGTATTTGGATTTTGAGATTTCATATCAATGGCTTTTACAACTTAATATAACATGATCTATTATTGCATGCTACTAAAAAAACCTAATAATAACAGATTTTTAAGAGTTAATTATGCTAGATTACAAAGAGAAGCACTATTCTAAGGTTAGGCTACCTTTATTTCGTTGGTAGTTTGTCTTAGGGCTTCCGTCTCCGTCTGATGATTTCTCTAGGGTATGGTTTTCTTTTTTTCATGTCATTTGGTTTTGGGTTTAGTTTTTTGAGCTGAGTATGTTGAATGCTTGGCTTCTTGGTTGTTTGTATAGCGTAGTAGCGTGTCTTTTTACTTCCCGAGTGAGATGTTGGTTTGTAGACAGGGTTGTTGCGGGTCAGGCCTTCTTGATTTTATTAATAAATTGCAAAAATATTAAGCATCTATACAAAGGAAATGTAGACTTACTAAGGCCTTTTTGCACAAACAAGAGCTACTTTTATTAAAATGCTCTCTCTATGAGCTAAATCAACAAGTATAACTCCCATTCCAAGGATAAAAGATGGTGTGGGTCTTGGAAGCCACCAATCCAGGTTAGACTTCTACTTACATTATAAGCATGACTTCGGTAAGTTTTTAGCATGTTGGATTTTGAATAACACAGACAAGCTCAATTAAGCTTTGAGGAGCCTTACTGGTATATCATAAGTAGCTCCTTATTAGTTCTAATATGTCAGATTTTATGGAGCACGCTATTGAATCATTCACATCTCTTTAACATGATAAGCCCTTAAATTGTGTTATTAAGTATAATAGACAGATTAAAAACACAAGATTAAAAAGTAGATTGCAAATTTTATTAATGAAACGTGTCAGTACAAAGCTTCTTAAAAGAAGAATTACAAGAGTTTATTAAATGACAATACTACAAAATTAACTACATAAGCTAAAAGCTAGAAATTTTCACCTACCACTACTACTCCTATATAGATAAGTTAATTATATGCCTGTGAGTGCATGGTGTTTAGAAGCTCACTTTTACCAATACGCGCATACCACACGCTCGCTAGCCGAAACTCTCCCCCATAACAAAAAAAAACAAAACTCACCCCCCAAACTCCAAACACATCAAATCTGACCTAGTATGTCTCTGCGTATCCCACTAAATGTCCACATCCGTGACAGCCTTACCCCCCCCCCCCCCCCCCCCCCCCCCTCTCACCAATAAAAAAAATTCACCACCCCATTCTACCCCCCCAATCACCCCACCATCATATCCCTATGCCCTCCTCTACTCCCCCCCCCAAAAACTCCCCCAGACAGACCACTCAAATAACCATCAACAACACATTGTAGAATTGTCCTGTAATTTCCTCAGGAATCCGACCACAGAGAGCAACAATCTTACCCAATCTCTGTCTCCCACCCTCCTCTACTCCCCAGCAAAAATAACATAACAAAGTGTCTATCCCAAAATGTAACTAACCATAAAAAGTAAACATACAGGTACAAAAATAACCAGAAATATAATCACATAACTCAAAAAAACGATCTCGAAGTGTTCACAACCACTGTCGCCTTATATATAACACAACCTCCCCCCCCCCCACTCCGAAGTCTAGAGACCCCTATCGAACATCCCCCACACACATACAACACCACTAACAACCATTACAAATAACTGCAAACAGAGTCCCACCCCCACATAGACCACCCCGAGCTCCATATCCTCTCCCCAGTCATCCATAAAGCTGATAACCCCACAAATTTGTGTTGTTTTGGTTTTTGTTTTTGTGTTTTTTTTTTTGTGTGTTTTTCACACATATAACGCGTGACAGTTATACCCACCCAACTCTTCCATCATCATCATTTAACACAGCTCCTAACATACTAAACGCCCCCTCATATTACTTTCCTCCACACCGACATCTGTGTCCAATTATACTGTTCCTCTCCCCATTGCACCCTCGATTATATGACTACAAGTAACCCACCCCCAAATACCTGTCACTTGTCCCACCAACGATTTGTATTACTTACTATCCTAATAAATAGATCTCCCCCTCCGCCTTTTAAATAAAAGAAGAACACAAACCACCCCCCAAAAAAAAACAATTTAACACCATACACATAACCCCTATGCCATATTCTACTCTGGATCCCTACAACAACCAAAAACTTTTCCCCCTCAACTTTAAACAATCCCCCCAACCACCCCAATTCCCCCCCAATCTACCTACACACAACTCACACTCCCACTCCCTTCAACCCCACCTCCCCCCCCTGAAGAAACTCCCCTAATAATTCCCTTCCCACCCCCAAAATACTCACACTCCCCTAATACACCTCCCTCCTATCCACCCACCTCCTTACATCAACAAATCACTCCCTCTCCACCCCCCTTTTACATAATAACCCCCCAAAATCCCTTCAACCTCAATCCCCCTCCTACCATACCACAACCCCCCCCATTCAAACCCCTCCACCCACCCTTAACCATCACACCTTCTCCCCCCCAAACCCAATAACCCTTCCACTCCCCTCCACGCCCCACCAAACCCTCTCCCCCCCCCTTATTTAAACCCTTCCCACCCCCCCCACCCCCCCAC
Source organism: Tanacetum coccineum (assembly GCA_026074375.1). NCBI lineage: Eukaryota > Viridiplantae > Streptophyta > Magnoliopsida > Asterales > Asteraceae > Tanacetum > Tanacetum coccineum. The sequence continues at coordinate 40,968 of BQNB010038787.1, read as the reverse complement.
ACACCCACCACACAACCCTCCCCCACAAACCAAACAAATGTTGTGCCAACAAAAGCAACAGATATAATCACTACACACAACCCAATCCCTGTGTATCTACCCCGCTTTTCAAAAATAGTACTTCATACTGCCGACCCCTAACACTCGTTAATCCTATCACCAAATAACATCATCAACTCTCCACCAACCAAAACCCTCAAAACACAATACTACTTTAACAAATACACCACTCCTCCCCCCCCCACCAAAAAACACTCTCCTAAGTGTGTGTCCTCACAGAGTACACAACCTGTTGATCACATTTTTTTTAATATTAACAAACCACACATACTCGAATAATCTTACTCTCGGGCCCTTAATCCAATAATAACTCACCTCTATCCTTCTCTAAACACTTCCTTATTTAAATCATCACCACACCTACACCCCCAACAAACACCTAACTACAACTACAAACCAATCCCCTTATCACCTACATCACACATAAACTTACAAAACCCCCCCTTCCTCTTAAAAATCACCACCAATTCCCATACCATCCAATCGCCTAAAAGTTCCGCACCCACACCATTTTAGAAATTCGGAAGCATTGATAAACTTAGAACCATGTGTGTTTCGACAGAATAAGCCTTGGACTAAATCACGAGTATAGTTGGTGGATATATGGAACAATGAGACCCCTGAGAATTTATGTTAGAATACGGGTAGTCGATGACTTCTAACACAAAAAAGATCCTCAAGAAAAATTTCCAGTGTTACGCAAGAAATATTGTCTATAGCCAACTCGCTCTCTTCTACTTGTGTGTCGGGTCGTTATTTTACTAATTTTAGGAAAAGTGGATAACACTCGCTAAGAGAGAGATATAGATATATGCTAAACTAATCAACATCACCCCAGAATCAAACTTATTTAAACGTTCCCGCTATTCTCTATTTCCTTGAAAAAGGTGCTCAGCCTACAGGAACTGTTCAGGATGTTTTAAAAAAGGCAGAGGTTTTGCCCTAATCAAATGAAATGAAATGAAATGAAATTAAGGAAATAAAAAATAAGGGTAGGATAATGATTTCTATATCATTTTGGATATCTTTTCTATACTATGTTTTTTTATTTCCTTTTTTTCTTCTTCTATTCTTTTCTTCTTATATTCGTATCTAGTTATCATTGTTTTTATAGAATCTTTTTTGATAGAATCCTTTTCTAAGGAAACCCTTATTTGATTCATCCTCACAAAATAGAAATATTTTGGCATTACCTGACCTGCAATTGGATGGTTTTCATTCGACCTCTAATATCAAGTAAGAAACAAGGAATCGAAGTTCTTTATTCTATATGGATTCAATACACTCTTGATTGCATAAATACTTTTTCTACTTCTTCTTTGTTTATTCTTTGTTTATTATTATTCTCCATCTAAACTAAAATTTTTAGTAGATATGTATATGCAGTGCCAATCCAACACAAGTCCCTTTTTTACTATTCTTTCCATTTCAGTTCTTGTTTTTTTTTTCATCGTATTCCTTTCTTAATGTTTATATTGACAACATTGTATCGAACAAATATAATTCATCGTGATAAGCAGTTCTATTTATTTCCGTCCCATAGGTTTGATTTTTTACCTGTTGATTCAAATGATGGGTTCGTTGGATTTGATACCCGGATTTTTGATTGAAAAAGTGTATAACATAGAAATAGGGGATGGTCCACATTTTTTACATGTCTTTTTTTATTTTGATCGGGAATTTTTTTTTTCATCTAATTTAGTCATTTTTATGTTCCAAATAGATTAGAATTTTTTTTTCTATTTTTGATTTCGTAGATTAAATTAATGCTTTGATTTAAGAATTTTTTTTTATTCTGATTGTATCTACATACCCCTTTTTCTATTTGGGTTGCTAACTCAACGGTAGAGTACTCGGCTTTTAAGTGCGGCTAGGATCTTTTACACATTTAGATGAAGCGAGGGATTCGTCCATACCATCGGTAAAGTTTGGAAGACCACGACTGATCCTGAAAGGGAATGAATGGAAAAAATAGCATGTCGTATCAATTAAGAGTTTTGAGAATATTTTATTCTTTCCGGCTCGGTACAAAGCCTTCTTTAATTTATTGAAAGGTAGGAAACCAAAGTCAATTTCAAGTTGGGTCGAATTAATAAATGGATAGGGCCTCAAAGCTTCAATTCATTTCATTTTTTTTAGGGAAAGAAAAAGCAACGAGCTTCCGTTCTTAATTTGAACGATTACCCGATCTAATTAGACGTTAAAAAAATATTAGTGCCCAATACGGGAAGGCTTTCTCCCAGGAATTTATTCTTTATTTTTTAATGAATCCTAAATATTATCATTCTCCATTTCATAATGGAAACGTATGTGTATAAGAAACAGTATATTGATAAAAAATTTCCAAAATCAAAAGAGCGATTAGGTTGAAAAAAGTAAAGGATTTCTAATCATCTTGTTATCCTATAATGAAAACGAACATAAATACTTCAATTTAAATGGAAAAAGAGAGGATAGAGAATCCGTTGATAAGTTTATCTGGATCCGAGGTATCTATTTGGTTTGTACTATAATACCTTGTTTTGACTGTATCGCACTATGTATCATTTATAACCCCAAAAATCCTCTACCTTTCATTTAAATAGAATTTCAAATGGAGAAATTCAAAAGCTATTTAGGGCTAGATAGATCTCAACAACACTCTTTCTTATATCCACTTATCTTTCAGGAGTATATTTATGTACTTGCTCATGATCATGGTTTAAATAGATCTATTTTGTTGGAAAATGTAGGTTATGACAATAAATTCAGCTTACTAATTGTGAAACGTTTAATCATTCGAATGTATCAACAGAATCATTTTATTCTTTCTGTTAATGATTCTAAACAATTGGGGCACAACAATATTTTTTATTCGCAAGTAATGTCAGAGGTTTCTTCAATCATTCTGGAAATTCCATTGTCTCTGCGATTAATATCTTCCCTAGAAAAGAAAGGGGTAGTTAAATTCGATAATTTACGATCAATTCATTCAATATTTTCTTTTTTAGAGGACAATTTTTCACATTTAAATTATGTATTAGATATACTAATACCTTACCCAGCCCATCTGGAAATCTTGGTTCAGGCTCTTCGCTATTGGATAAAAGATGCTTCCTCTTTGCATTTATTAAGATTCTTTCTCCATGAGTGTCATAATTGGGATAGTCTTATTACTTCAAATTCAAAGAAAGTTAGTTCTTCTTTTTCAAAAAGAAAAAACAGATTATTCTTCTTCCTATATACTTTTCATGTAGGTGAATATGAATCTGGCTTCCTCTTTCTCCGTAACCAGTCTTCTCACTTACGATCAACATCTTCTGGAGCCCTTATTGAACGAATCAATTTCTATGGAAAAATAGAGCATCTTGCAGAAGTCTTTGTCAGGTCTTTTCAAGCAAATTTATGGTTGTTCAAAGATCCTTTCAT
>BQNB010038787.1:0-7500 GCA_026074375.1 Tanacetum coccineum | reverse complement strand
TACATCAGATCATTGCTTCCCTCCCTAGTGAGTTCGCTATGAAGGATCTTGGCTCTCTTAATTATTTCCTTGGTATATCTGCCCAGCGGTCGACTTCTGGTTTGTTCTTGTCTCTGTCTAAATTTGCAAAGAAAATTCTTGAGCGGGCATACATGCAGCATTGTAACCCCTGTAGGACCCCTATGGACACTGAGTCCATGCTTGGTTCTAATGGTGACCCTATTAGTGATCCTACTTTATACCGCAGTCTGGCCGGTGCGCTTCAGTATCTGACTTTCACACACCTAGACATATCCTATGTTGTGCAACATGGTTTTGCTTTAAACATGCATGATCCTTGTGAGCCGACATTTTACTGTTTTTTTTTTTTTTTTTGAAGCGTATATTGCGCTATGTTCGTGGGGGGGTATAAGTTGCTTTTGGTCTTCAGCTGGATGAGTGGGTGTGTTCTACTCTCTAGCTTTACTGCATATACAGATGCTGATTAGGCTGGATGCCCTGTTACCCGCCAATCCACTTTAGGATATTATGTGTTCCTTGGTGATAACCTTTTGTCCTGGTCTGCTAAGTGACAGGTTACTTTGTCTCGGTCCTAGTAGCTTGAGGCCGGAATATTCGTGGTGGTTGCGAATGTTGTCGCTAGACTAATGCATGCTACGGAATTTGCTACTAGAGCTTCATGCTCCTCTCACCACAACTACTCTAGTATACTGTGATAATGTAAGTGCTGTGTATTTATCCACCAATCCTGTTCAGCATCAGCGTACTAAACACATTGATATTGATATCCACTTTGTTTGAGATTATGTTGCTTTCGATCAGGTTCGTGTTCTCCATGTACCATCACAGTTCCAGTATGCAGATATCTTCACTAAAGGCCTTCTGAGTGCTTTGTTTTGTGATTTTCGCTCTAGTTTGAACGTTCAAAGTCCTCCCGTTACAATTGTGGGGGAGTATTAGCTGTCCCATTCGTGATTAGATAAGGATTGTCATGAGGCTGACTCATTCGTGATTAGATAAGGATTATCATGTGTTGTATTAAATAATTGATTTGGGTCCCTTTATAGTCGGTAGTTTCCTTGGATAGTCTGAGGTCTGATGTGTATATAAATATGGATTGTGAATGAATAAAGATCATGCGGGAATAAACATTCAATACTTGTTAGTAGGAAAACCAAAACACATGGGGTGTTTGGTTGAGGACCGGCCGACTAAAGGAACAAGAGGGGAGGTGAGTGTCGATTTTACCAAAGTTAAGGATGTGTTGTATTGTGACTTGGAGAACAAGTCATTAAACTATATAATCATTCCTTTAGCTCATAAAATCATACGACACAACACAAACCTCAAACCCTAAATTGGTTTTTCCTTCCACCCTTGTCTAGACGATCGGCAACCAAAACCCACAAGGGTTTGATCGGCATAAATCAAGAACACTAAAACCATAGTGTTTCATGGTGTGTTTTCGTGATTTAAAACAGCATTCGTTTCGATACTCACCGAGACGTTAAAAGGTATGTGACCTTAGAGGTGATTTTCTTTTATCACTAAGGGTTTCGTTTAAAGATCAAGATCAAGAATCAAGAAACTAAAATCACTTGTCTTATTAATTCAAGTAATAAGAGGTTAGTAATCTTATACTCCGTATGTATTTATGTGTGTTAATCCATATGTGTCAAACAAGATCCCATAAGGGGCACCTTCTACTACGTACTCGTAGTATAAAGGTTATACATGTTTGATAAATCTCAACAGTGGCATAACGAGTCATCGTTTGATGTTATGAGTTACACCACATAAATGACCTAAAAAATTGCTTTTATGTTTTCTTGAATTTGATTTTTACATGCCCTTAGGATGATTTTTATTTATTAAATTAAACCCTAAGAGTATTTAAACATAAATTATAGAAAACCATAGGTTGGTAATTTACGTGTTTAAAACTAGGAATTTTTACAATTTATAAATCTTTTAGTTTTGCATTCAATGTGTTAATTGTAGTCTTTATTAGTCCATGATAATTACATGCATACTTGTCATGGTTGATAAGCCATATTCTTGATTTTTTTTTAATTAATTGGTTAATTGAATTAAACAGACTAAAACTACTTATATTATCTCGTCATAAGGCTTTTGCAATCAAACTATTTGATGTATGTGCACTACTTGTTTTAGAATTGTTCTAATAACAAGTGGGGGCCTTTTTTATTACTCCAAAAGTTGAGGAAGCCTCCTTCTTTGTAACGAAGATGGAGACCGTGGATACTTATGTGAACAATGTGTTTATTGTTTTATTTATTTATTGCAACATAAGAGTTTGTCTTTTGCTTCTACCTCTTTTATGTATGTTTGTTTGCTTAATATTGTACTCCACGTGACTTGATTTTATTTTGCAAAAAAATTTGGAAATTAAATGGACATATTAATATCAAAATTCGATTTAATTAAGCTAATGTTCTTGCGAGTTTATGTGTCATCAAGGATTGGGTTTACACCGTAATCGCCTCCCGTGACTAACTTGCTTGATACATTGTTTTAATAGAACTTTAAATATAGACTTAAAGTTGCACTAATTTTATTAATGACCAAATTTGTTTAGACAAATGTCTTGCATCTGCTAAATGCATTAGGTTCGAAGTATCCCGTGACAAGGCAAAACCATACTCTATAATTCCAGCAAGACACATGCAAATACATTGGTTATAGCAAATGGCCTAGGGTTTGAATAACCTTTAATCTTTTTCGCGTCACTACATGCTTTTGCATATGAGGTAATGTTTGATTTACTTGAGGCTTTTGTCCTCTTGAGAATGTCAATCTACGATTTGGTTATTCTTTAATTTTTTCCCGTGATAAAATGCGCACCCAAAAAGTTGACAAAAATTGTTTCTTAACTTGTGCTATGAAGATGTATGCATGCTTCTTCGTACGTTTTTTTGATACACGCTTTTACCAAAATATTAAATATCCATTTTTAAAATTTAAGTCTTTGTCGTCCAATTGCGCGAGGATACTTGTAATTGCCTTTTGCTCTATGACAGTCGTAGGCAAATTGCAACCCAAGGTGAATTTTCTTTATAGGTCAGACAAATGTTAATTTTTACATGTTCTTGCATTGGATACTTAATCGAGTATGGTTTGTTAGACCTTCGACCCGAGGAAAAATATAAGATGAAACATGTCACATGACATTAGTATATCGTTGCTAGTGCCATGAGCCTCACAAGTTTAAGAGTTGCACTAATACTGTAATTATCGCCCGCCGCTTACCTTTTGCACCTATGAATTACTGGTAGTCAGACTATTGTGATAAGTAAGAGTTCAAGTAGGATCTTAGTCTTTTAGTAAATTAATTGGGTAGTTAATTTTTAAAAGAATTAACTAGTCGGGTACTGCGCGTTACGACGGCGGGTACCTATGTGATTATATTTTCCAACGAGAATCTTTTTCGAAGTACTTTCTTTCGATGACACAATCTTTAGTTTCATAATCAATTACAATTGAATTAATAATAGTACTTTTATTCGAAGATGGTGGTTTGGCTGTGATGGTTGTGGTTTGTGGTCAACCATTTATCTAGCTACAATGGCGCAGCGGGGGCGATGTGGGTTTTGGTACAAGGTGTGGTCTGACGGGTGGTGAGGTGCGGATATAAAAGTGTGTTTTCTATGGTTTTTGAGTGAGTTGTTTGGTGTGTTAGATTTATACAGTAGGTGACAGTTGAAGATAATTTATTTTTTTTGGTGTTACTTTTGTTTGTGTGTATGCAACAAGCTATTGAAATTCTTTTTATAGCAATGTTTTTTTGTCTTAAAACTTTTAAGACTTCCTTATTTATAAGGTCCTAAACTCTTTATAAAATAGTATAGATTATCGAAAATACTAAAATTTTGAACTTTGTTTATTTGTAGATGGCAACACATGTTTAAACCACAAACAACAACTCAATTTTTAGGTCGTTTCTCAAGAAAGAGAAACTTATTGGACCTAACTTTCTCGACTGGCACGTAATAAAAGCCGAGAAAAAGTTGGTCTATCGAGAACAGCCAATACCCCCTATTCCTACCCTTGTGGCTCCAGTTGTAACTGGTCCTGCTGATGTTCTTGCTACACATGCTCGTTGGGTTGATGCACAACAAGAAATCACATGTCTTATGCTTACAAGCATGACTCCAGAACTTCCAAAGAACCTAGAGGACTTTAATGCATATGACATACTTCAGGAGAGCTGAAAACTATGTTTTCACAACAAGCTGAACATGAACTTCTTGAAATTGTGAAAGCACTCTGTGCTTGCAGACAAGAAGAAGGGTAGTCTGATAGCTCTTACATGTTTAAGATGAAAAGCTATCTAGACCAACTGGAACATGTAGGCCACCCCATGTCCTTAAACCTTGGAGTAAGCTTGCAACTGATTACGACACTCAAAACCATGACAAAGGTATATTGGAGCATCAATTGCAATCGCTCAAGTTAAATTGTCACTTTAGTGCCAAGTCAGTTTTTTTCATTTTCACTTTCTTTTTACTCACACACTAAGAAACGTTCTCCGTTGTAACTCAAGGCAAAACCCCACTTTTAGATCCACCATTTTTTTTGCAAGTCAACTATTTTTTCATTCATTAAAATAAAAAATACAAATTACAATACGAAATAATAAAAAATTACAAAAATAAATACAAAGAAATAAAAATACATCAGACTATCAATAAACTAATTTTGTTGTTTTTGTTGTTGCCAAAGATGCTACGTAACATTTCGTTGAAGAGTTTCGTGTGTATGTTTATCACGTAATTCTTTGGCTTTCCTTTGTTGTACACTGCATCTCTCGATTCAAGTACGTTGTACATTTTGCTGTGAACTAATATACAATTCGTTGAATTTAATTATTGCAATCTTTTAATCTTTCAAAATCATTGTGTGCAATATGATGCAAGTGTGCATGATTCTTTGTAGCTTGTTGATAGTCTAAGAACGTGTTGGTTGTTGTATAATCCCCTAACATCCTTGAAGGACACCAAAAGCTCGTTTGACATCCTTTCTTGCACTTTATTGACTCCTTTTAAATATTTCATGTTTCTCGTCTCGTGCCACTGTAAATGATTTGACAAATGTTGACCATTGAGGGTAAATCCCATCGGTTAAGTAATACTCTTTTTCATATGTAACTCCATTTACTTCAAATGGAGCCACATGGGCGATATGAGACTAGTAAAACATTTGTTAAAGTCACCAATATGGTCGTTGAATAACATAGAACATTACGATCGTTATTCAAACCCGCTACACCAAAAGGCATGTCAAATCTACAAATTATACTACGCAACAACTTCAAGCATTATAGTTGATATTTTTATCACATCTTGAAAATTTCCCCCGTCATGCTTTAGAACATTTTGTCTATTCCCAATTCATACAACCAATGCTTCCAAGCATTCCTTGAAACCCATAAACCCTCATTGTGTATATAAATTTGTGTAAGATTTGACACCCTACAACCTGGTTACTAGTGTGGAATAAATTCGATCTTGAAGACGAACACAACCCAACAGATTATGTATGACAGAAAAAGGAAAAGATGTACAAGAATATAACCCTCACTATTAAATGTTTATTGAGTAAAGAATGAAGTACAAAACCCCTCCCCCTCACCTCCTTTTATAGAGCTAAGATGGGAGAACAAACAGGTTAGAAAGAATAAAGTATATAACCACTCCCCCTCACTTCCTTTTATAGAGATGAGGGAGAGGATGGGCTTGGGCCGTAAAGAAACCCAACAACCCTAATATGGCTATAATTAGAGCTAACTTTACACTAAACCCCCTAACCTATTGACTAAAGTGAATACTATATCTAACAATTTCCACCTTAGTATCACTATTAGTCAATACCGATACGCAGCAACCTCGACTTGTGCTGGAACCTCGGACCGGGAACCGCCTTTTACCAAGGCACCAGTAGCAATACCTGCTACTAACCTTAGCTCATATCTTGACTCTGTCAAGAGTCCCTTTAGCCATATTTCCTTCTTCCAAGCCTCAGTAAACGTCATATATCCCGCTTCAGTTGTTGACAAAGCCTCCATGTGCTGCAAATTAGCTTTCAAGCTTCCTGCACATCCCAGTATCATCAACCCGTACCCTGTGATTTATCTACCCATGACAGTGATCGATCTTCCCATGGCGTAGTCAAAATCCACAAAAACCTGTACGTCTGTCTGTAATCCACGATCAAACTTATCCAACATACCCACATCTGCAGATGCTATGTCAAGTCTCGTGCAGACCATCTGATACTCCTGGCTTCCAACCGCATATATACATGACCACTTACCATTCTTTTCCACATCATAATCCCCTGATAGACTACCCTCTAACGACAGTATGGAGTGTCCCTCCAACAAAGTCTGTACCAACTTCCCGTTGTAAAACCTAGACCGTGACACCCTCAGAGTATCACCACTCTGATCCCTGACGATCTCCATACCAAGTACATTTCCTTTGCTTTATCCAGCAAACCCTTGGTAGCCCAGATCTCAGCCTTGCATCCGTAAGAAAAAACCATATCATCTATATAGAGAAATTGATGTATGAACATACCTGGTGTATACTCCTAGTAATAGTCATAGTTGTCATCACTGCTTTTCCTGCAACCGTTGCTGAGCACATACACATCTGACCGAACATCATATCTTCTTTCAATCCAGCCTTCCACTTGGAAATCACCTCACAAGCACCTGTATCATTGAAAGTCAATGACTCATGTGCATAAATCTTTTCCACTGCAGCAACTACAAAAGCAACCTTATTATTGTCTTTTCTATACCCGAATAGTTCACGTGCTAAGTGTTGATCCTTATTACGTGCCAACTGATAGTCCATCAAATCTTGAGTTTGTACTTCTTGTAAACCATCTCCTTGATCAACATTCTCCTAAGGTTCCACCTCAAATGTATGATCCCCTAACGGTTCTACTCAAACTCAAATCCATGCAACACCTGCATTGAACTCGTACCTACACCAGAACCAATGAAAGTTTTCTTGTATTACCCACTCTCATTAAAACCTATATTCATGTAAAGCACTACCTTTGAAGTAACGTCATCTAACCTCCAAAGCTTATTACCTACTATACTTTTGTAGTATCCTAGGAATATACACCTGACCTTAACCGGTTCAAGCATCCCTTGCTTAATACTAGCAAGCCAACTAAAAAACCCCAACATATTTATAGGCTTCTTGAATCCAATCACTGATGATGGTGACCTATTCACTAGATATGTAGACCTAGTTGTATCCTCTGCCCAAAACACCTTGGACAGACCAGATTGAATTAGAAAACAGCGTACCTTAGCAAAGAGTGTTACGTTTGTCTCATCAACCAACCCATTTTGCTGATGTATTCCTGCAACACCCAAATGTTTGGCGACCATACTCTTCATACATTGTTGTGTAGACCACTTATTACAAGAATCAAGAACATTACCTGTCTTGATCTTTC